>JAQGBX010007788.1:0-11096 GCA_034698745.1 Megaphyllum sjaelandicum
AAGCTCCTAGAATGCATCGTTTTAAAACAAAATAACATCGAGCATTACCATCGTAGATATTTCTCGTTGCGTGTGAAAACAAAGTTTCGATATTATTTTTACGTTTATCCGGTCATATTTTTGCTGCCGCTCTCGAAGAATCCTCTATTTCGATCGTCCGTGATCGATTTTTGGTAAGATCGAGTTAAGCCTCGCTGGCGTTGTTGTTGGGAAACATGGCTGCCGCTTCCGAAATCGAGGTGCGCTTCGAAGCCACAATTTCTTCAGTTTTTCTGTCGAAATGGAAAGTGAAGCCTGGCAGCAAAGTTTCCAAAGGCACGATATTGCTGCTGTACGACGAGAGGAAATCGGACGAGGTAAAAATTGCCAACAAAATGAAGGCGACCATGGTGGGAACAGTCGTTCGATTGCTCAAAGCTGAAGGAGATGCCATTCATCAGGGGTAGGTTACAGTGTTAACAGAGAGGGATATTTGAACACTTTTGTACACCTTTGAACACTTGTCTAAATAGTTGAACGTTTGCTTTATGTGGACGTTCATTTTAGAATTACTTGGACACTTCTGTCCAATGTTGTGCTCTTGGTATTTGATGGAACTAACGGTTGAACACTTTGGTTTTTGTTATCATAGTGAAACAGTTGAAGTAGCCTTCATTTGGTTTTTGTTGGAAATTAGTGAAACACTAATTGTCTAAACAGCTGTTGAACATTTGGTTTTTGTTGGCATTTGAACACGTGGTTATTGTGGATGGTTGAATGCTTGTTTGTTTAGCATATTTGAACGCTTAATTCGCTTGTGGATATTTTAATCTGATGTGCAGTTTGGCATCTCGGCACTCGGTTATGTCCATCTCCCATCAACAATTAAAAAAACAAATCTCCTTTCCTTATTCCCACCGAGAGATCGTTCTTTCCAGGGTCGCCATCACCGAATCTCTCGGAGTCCTCCGAACAACCGTTAGTCGTGGCAACTCCGTATAAGCCAGATTACTGCCAGAGCCTCTAGACGTCCTGGGTTACACCCATCATGTGCTAAAAAAAGCCAGTCCCTCATGCCGCTTGATATACTTGAATACTTGAATATGCCAGTGCTGTTTGGGACCCTCATACCAAATCCCTCCAGGACCGTAGCATAGGGAAAACAGCGTAACTGCCATGCTCCATTCGCTGGAATGGGACACTCTGCGAGTGAGGCGAGAAGGCCTCGGTATGGGACTTCTCGGGAGATTTGCCTTGCCTTGTAACAAAAAACTCGTAGTGGATATCTTGGAACGCAACAGTCGTGGCAGTCGAAGTTATCATTGTAACCCACTGAGGGAGCACCATGCTCGTACGGATGAGTTTTACTGGTCGTTCTTTCCACGGGTGATCCGGCATTGGAATGCAATGGTTTACCTAAAAATAGCCTCTAACTGAGGAAAATTCACCTTTTTGGCGATGCTGGGGTCCATCGTGCTGCGGATCACTAGTCCGTTCTAATGAGAGGAAGTGACTTCCCCCCCCTCCCTGCCACATGGCACTATGTGTGCTGACCGCAGGGAATTGAATGTCCACAGCGTTAAGCCACCCGGAAAATCACAGGCCGTCCTCTAATAAGCGTCCATAACTGTGCCCCTCGTCTGCTATCGCTCCTGCCCAAAGCTTTCACGTGCCCCCCTGAGTGTGGGTCACGTAGGGTCGTTGTATTTTACTCTCGCAAAAACCAACAACTATCGTCGATTGCTTTTTCAGATGTCCAGTACTGATCATGAGGGGATGTTCGCACCCTATCGTCATGAAGGAAATGTGCGCCGAGTGTGGCGCTGACCTCAGGGAGTGCGGGTAAGACTTTGTTGAGACTTTAATAGCATTCAAATCCTAGCTTTGTCATTCCATGCTCTTCTCGTTTAGGCGCATGCAGGAGCAGGGATCCGGGAAGGCATCTGTAGCTATGGTTCACTCCATCCCAGAGCTCTTCGTCAATCAGGAGGTAACTAGGCGCACGATCAGTTTTTTCTTGCAGGAAATAAGAGACCGGAGTTTCCGCAATTCATGATAACGGGATATTTTGGCCGTCAGATTTGAAAGTGCTCACAAATGTTGTGAAGTCTTCCGGATTCTTTCACACCCCAATTGCCTCTTGTTTTGCATATATTTTTCAGCAAGCTCAAGCTCTTGGAAAAGACGACGAGGAGAGGCTGCTGAAGCTCAAGAAGCTGGTGCTTTTGGTGGACCTGGATCTCACGTTGATTCACACCACTCAACAAGACATACCTAACAATTTGAAGGTGAGCGTCCCATCTCGGCGTGGCCATCAGTTGTTTCGTCTGGATAATGTCTTTATTTTACAGCTCATTTTTTTATATTTTTTACAGGACGTGCATCATTTCCAGTTAGGCGCCAACAGTCCGTTGTGGTATCACACTCGCCTTCGTCCTGGAACCCAAGATTTTTTGGAGAAAGTCAGCAAGCTCTACGAGCTGCACATCTGCACGTTCGGGACGAGGACGTACGCGCACGACATTGCTAAAGTTCTGGACAAAGATGGCCGCTACTTCTCCCATCGCATTCTCTCCAGAGACGAATTTTTTAATCCGATGTCCAAAACCGGAAACCTTAGGTAAGGCCACGAAGCTCTCTTTTTTCTCGAATAATTTAACTAAAACGTTTTAGCATTCCATGGTTTGAATAGGCCAGAGTGTTACCATTTTTGACCTTTTTTTCCATTTTGTTATCAGCGCGTTATTTCCTTGCGGAGACCACATGGTTTCCATCATTGACGACAGAGATGACGTTTGGAATTTTGCACCAAACTTGATTCAGGTCAAGCCTTACCGATTTTTCAAGTACGTCGGAGACATCAACGCACCGCCGGGTGATTTGAACATTGAAGAAGAAATGGAAGGTGATGGTAAATACTTCGTGGCCCGAATTGCTAAGCGAATCAGAGAGCATTCTGAGAAGCAGAAGGTGTATGCTGAGGGGAAGAGCGATAAGGTCAAAACAGACTCCAACATCGATGTCAAGTCTGCTAAAGATGGAACTATCGATACGCTTAAGAAAAATCCACCCTCGATTACCGATGGCCAGTCTTTGGAAGGCTCTGGCAAAGCGGTTCTGAGTAAACTTCAAGAAATAACCTTAACTCTTGGATCGGAAACTCCTACCCCAGCAGAAATTGACACGAAATCGATTGACACTGAAATTGTTAAGGCTGAGCTGACGTCGAGTCAAGATACAGAGACTCACGCGACTGACTTATCGGCGTTACGAGACAAAGAAAATTTAACGGAAGTCATTGACATCAAGATGTCAGGGCTACCATCGGTTGACGTCAAGGTGGAATCTCAAAATAAAAATGAAATTTTAGAAAAGGCCAGTTCGAAAGAAGATGGTGATATCACGATGTCAGATCTACAATCTAGTGGATTTGTCAAGATGATATCGCGAGACAATATCGACTCGAAAGAAAAAGTCAATTCGACAGAGGATATTGTCGTCGATAAGTTAGAGTTGCCATCTATGGGAGTTGCCGAAACGCCCTCTTCTGACTTATTAGCATTACGACTCAAGAATGACTCACAAGAAAAAGCCATTTCAACGGAAGACGTTGACACCGAGATGTTAGAGCAACCATCGAGCGGAGTTGCCGAGGCAATGGCAACTGACTTATCAGCATTGGAAGTCAAGAACGACTCGCAAGAAAAGTCCAAATCGACAGAGATCATGGACATCGAGAAGTCAGATTTTCCATTGAGTAGGGTTACAGAGAAAACCTTTACTGACTTATCATCATTGCAAGACAATTCAACAGTGGACACTGATATCAATATGTCAGAGCTGCCACCGATTGGAGTTGCCAATACAAACTCTACTGACTTGTCGGCATTGCAAGAAAAAATCGACTCTCAACAGGAAGCCGATTCGACAGAGAACATTGACATCAAGAAGACAGAGTTGATCGAAACGCCCTGTAATGACGACGTATCGTCATTGCAAGATAAGAGCGACTTGCAAGAAAAGCCCAATTCACCAGAGGATATTGACATTGAGGTGTCAGAGCCACCGTCATGTCGTGTTGCTGAGACGCCCTCTTCCGACATGTTAGCATTACAAGGCAAGAATGACTCGCAAGAAAAAGCCATTTCAACAGAAGACATTGACACCGTCGAGCAACCATCGAGCGGAGTTGCCGAGGCAATGGCAACTGACTTATCAGCATTGGAAGTGAAGAGTGACTTGCAAGAAAAGCCCAATTCGACAGAGAAAAATGACAATGAGAAGTCAGCACTGCCATCGAATGTAGTTGCCAGGAAGCACTCATTGCAAGACAATAATGGCTCGCAAGAAAAGATCAATTCGATAGAGGGCGGTGACTTCGAGAAGTCAGTGGTGGTTGCCGGGTTAAACAAGACGTCTGAGCTGCCAACGACTGGAGATGCTGAATCATCTTCAATTGACTTATCAGCATCACGAGACACGAATGACTCGCGAGAAAAGCCCTGTTTGACAGAAGACATTGACAACAAGACGTCGCATCTGCCTTTGAGTGAAATTTCCGAAATGCCATCAGCTGACCGGAAGGCATCGAAAGCGGATAAAAGCAAGCAAGAAAAACCCAATTTTTCCGGTGCTTTGGTAGAAAATGGCATTTTGGGCCCGGGCGTTGACAACAATCAAGGCACCGATACCGCAAGTTCAGCGCCAATTGCTAAAGGTCCCGAACTCGTATATGACTCTCAGGTGGAAGAAGGCCTCATCGACGTGGAGGACGATGACGACTACCTGCTTTATCTTACCGAAATACTGCAGAGAATTCACCGTACGTTTTACAAGCAGGTGGCCGAAAAACCCGGTGAGATTCCGGACCTGAAGAAGGTGATCCCCGGTGTGCGAAGGAAGGTGCTGGCGGGGGTGAGAATCGTCTTCAGCGGCATCATTCCCACCAACGTGGAACTGCACAAAACCCGTCCGTATCAAATCGCTTCGTCCCTAGGGGCCGAAATACAGCCCAACCTAGTTCTTCGGACGAAGGACAACATGCACCTTGCCACCACGCACGTGATCGCAGCCAGGCCGGGTACCCTCAAGGTCAACGAGGCCAGGCGTAATCGAAAAATCCAGGTGGTGAACCCAGACTGGCTGTATTGTTGCGCGGAAAGGTGGGAGCGGGTCAGCGAGAGCCTCTTCAGACTCGTCAAGGAAAACGCCTTTGACAGGAAGCGCCCTTTGCCGGAAGTCAGACGCTCTTCGAGGCAGCCGTCGCCCAGCGTCGACCACATGAAGCCCACCGTGCCGCAGGTCCAACTTTTTCCCACTTACGATCCAGTTACCGGCAAGCGGGTCAACAAGGTTCCTGCTGCTGGCAAGTTCAGTGGGAACACGTCCAAGGTTTATTCGCCGCCGCCATCAAAGACGCTGCCATCTTTGCCGCCACCGTCACCGACGTCTTTGGAAGATAAGCCAGATTTCGCCAGCTCCTTCAATCCGTTGATGAGCTTTAGTTCGGAAGACATTGCCAGCATGGACCAAGAAGTGGAAGATCTTCTCGATTCTCCAGACACGGATGAAGAGGAGGAAACCAACAAAGAACAAGCGCTCGATGTGAGCAAGAAGGACTTTGATGACAAGAACTTGCCATCATCTTCGTCGTCCAGCAGTTGCTCTCTCACCGGGGAAATGCCGCACGGCTGGGGAAAAAAAGCCTGTAGAAAACGACAGTTCATCACCTCGGACGTGGACAGGGCGTGCAGCGGGGTATCAAAGTATCCGAGATGCGAGCTGCCGAGGGACAGTGATAAGAGCGACAGTGAGCGGGACAGCGATGACTACGCCGAATCGGTGGGGTCGGTGGACGAAGAGATGGCCGCGGCGGTCGAAAGGGAATTTCTGAGCATGTGAACAATCGTGGTTTCTTCGTTGAAAATAAAGCCGTAGAGGCCGCAAGAAGGGATTTTTGACGGAAATGATTGCTCGCCGTTCTACGAGACAATCTTTAGTTCGCGGACAGGTCGGTAAAGATGACAAGACATGGGTGTCGGTAACTCGTCCATTAACTGAGAACAGATACAGGTTGAGCTTCCCCAATTCGAAATGCTCAAAAATGCTAATTACTTGATAGTTTATATCAAATTTCTGATGTTTTAATTGGTCTGAAATCCCAAGATCTCATTTTGCGAATACTTTAAAATTTGAAAAACCTCTAGTCCAAACATTTTTGATATGGAATACTCAACCTGTACATCGATTATACACCAAATTACATTTAGGAAATGTACGCTGATGCGGATCATGATAAAATTTTCGTATTTCGAGAAATCGATCTTGCGATTAAAAATCGTGCGTTAAAATTGTGCGTATGCTAATTTTAAGAAATTTGTCTTAAGTCATTAAGCACTGTGTGCTCGTGGGCCTAAGTTTTACACTAACGATTTTTTTTTGTGTGAAAATGTTTGATTAATAAAATGTATTAAAACTATTTAAATCACAGCCTGATTTAATCTTTTTTTTTTGAGAAATTTACATCAGGATTATTATATCTTGGATGTTGAAGCGTATTATTTTTTTTTTCAACATTCCAGTTTTACGTTGTTTTATGTACTACGAGAGATTAAGTTGCAGCAATTTAATTGAAATCTGTAAAACTTACAAGTATTGTGGAGAAATTAACAGCTGGTCTGACCTGACCTGATCTTCAGGTTGTACGTTTTTCTGCAATAAAAAGTTAACTTTACTATTTTATCCATGTAAAAAATTGTGGAAAACTTTGAAACACAAACTACATTTCGTTTTAAAACAAAAACAGAAACTGGAGACCTACAGTAAGCGGTTTACTGTATTGGCAAAAAATTTCACTGTTTGCTCGAGGACAAATTTTCAAAAATTTCCACGTTTTTCCAAGTACGAATCTTCAAAATTTTCAACTGTTTTTTGATTGAGTACAGATTCATAACATTTTCAAACAGTTTATGAGGAAAAATTTGCAGAATTTCCAACGGATATAAGGAAAAATTGGCAAAACTTTCAGCTTTTTCCGAGGTCATCTTTACAAATTTTTTCCACGTTTTCTCGAGGACAAATTTGCTAAAATTTCCACGTTTTCCCCAAGTACGAATCTTCAAAATTTTCAACTGTTTTTGAGTACAGATTCATAACATTTTCAAGAGTTTAAGAGGAAAAATTTGCAGAATTTCCAACGGATATAAGGAAAAATTGGCCAAACTTTCAACTTTCATCTTTACAAATTTTTCCACGTTTTCTCGAGGAGAAATTTGCTAAAATTTCCACGTTTTCCCCAATTACGAATCTTCAACATTTTCAACTGTTTTCGAGTACAGATTCATAAAATTTCCAACAGATATAAGGACAAATTGGCAAAATTCTCAACCTTTTCGGAGTACAAAATTTACCTTTACCTATAGTACAAATCTGCAAAACTTTCAAAATTTTTCGAAAACAATTTTTTTTAAGTTTCGGACTTCCGAATGGGGGAGGAGTGGTCCTGATCGACCGGACAGAGGATAGGTGGGAGTTAAATTTTGGGACTTTTGTCAGGGTTCCCCCAGACCTGTAAAACCTGGAAAAGTCAGGAAAGTTGAGAATGACCTGGAAAAGTGAGGGAAGTTGAGAATGACCTGGAAAAGTCAGGGAAGAATGGTTTATTTTGAAAAAGTCCGGGAAATTCAAAGCCGTCACGGCGATTCAGGGCCCATTTTACGAGTAGAAATGAGCGAAAAATTTCCACATTTTCGGAGTACAGATTTGCAAAATTTTCCACCTTTTACTAGTTCAAATTTGCCACCTTTTCCGAGTACAAATTAGCAAAATTGTCCACGTTTTCCGTGTACAATTTTTAAAAATTCTCTTGGCTTTCCGAGTACAAATTTTCAACATTTTCCGTGTACAAATTTTCAGAATTCTCTTGGGTTTTCCGAGTTCAAATTTTCACTTTTTCCGAGCACAAATTTTCACCATTTTCCGAGTACAATTTTTTTTTAAAAAATTTAAAAAAACATTTTTTTGTTAATTTTCAAAATTGTCGTTTGTAAATTTAAAAAAAAAGATACATTTTCCAGTGTAAATTTTAAAAAATTTCAATTTTTCACGTTGTTATTGGTCAGGGAAAATTTTTTTTTTTGAAACCTGGAAAAGTCAGGGAAGTTGAAATTGAAGTTTCTGGGGGAACCCTGGTTCAATTTTGGGACTTTTTGTGACGGAATGCTCGAGGAATTTTAAGTGAGAACAGAGGCAGCTTGGAGTTAACACCAGTGAATTTTTGTGCCCGGAAGTGGGGGGTGCATAACCCGGGCGAACGGAAGTGCTCTTTGGATGGCTGCGCCCTCTAATGGGGGTAGCAGTTTAGGTCCTAGCTCTTCTTTTTCACTTCATTCACGCTTTGAAATTGAAATAACGATTCAAACGAGGAAAGCTTAATCCACGAAATTAAACGCGAATCCAAACAATGAAAACACACAAAAAAACAACTCACTTTTAAGTCAATGAACTTTTCACGCTCAACGATAGCAATTTTGGACGAAATTTGCCAAAAAATACACTCCTCGTAAGTAAATTGACCTGGGGTGGGGTGCCAAATGGCACGGTTTTAAACTACAGTAGGAAATTTAGGAAGCAACTCCAGATAATACTTTTTTAACCATATATAAGTACAGTAAAACCTGTTAAGATTGACACCAAAAAACAATGCTATGTTGGTCAATGCACACAGGTGGTCACTATACGAAGAATGCCTGAATTAAATTAAAATAATGAACATTTACTTATACATGTAGACTGTAATACACGTAGTAAAAAACCACAAAACCAAGAAAGTACAGAATCATCATGTCCAAGGGTTAAAGCAAGATGTAAGGTGACTCATATGTTATCTGGTCACTTTTTAAGGTACATTGGCAATGTAAAAATTGCAAAAAAGACAACATACACTGGTCACCGTACACAATAGACAGGTGGTCACTATACAGAGAATTTTTATGAAGGAAATGTACACTAGAAAAAACAATTTACTAAAAAGTGGTCAACAGGTGGTCACTTTTTCAGGTTTTACTGCAGGACAACAGTCATACTATTCTGCCGCAAAAAAGCAATCACATCAGTTTAATTACAAAGATGTAGTTCATTTGCATTTCTACTTTGTCTTTTTCCCACTACATTCATGTAGTGTCCACAAAAGTTAACCATGACATTGTGTTTTTAACCGCACATTTTTTTTCCAATATACATCCGCATGAAACCAGCCCCAAAAATCCCACACCAGGTTTTGCCTCTTTCATGAAACTAAAAGTCAACACGTTTAGATCTAATGACCGTAATTAATAGCAATATCGAAAATAATGGCCTGCAGCAATTGTTATTATAGCACCGTTTCAGCAAGGCCAATGTTTGCAGGCAGCGTTACGCCATCGCAAATGAGATTGGAGTTTAATCGATGTCATCAGTTTTATTAGTTTAATGTAAAGGATAGTTTTATTAAGTAGACCACAGTTGCGACGCTCGGAAAAAGCGTTGTTGGAGTTGCAAATATTTCCATGCCATATCTCTGTCTTAACGTCGATTAAAATGCCATTTGCTGCAGCTCTTCGGTCCTGATTAATTTGTGGCTACGCGAAATATTCTCCAGAGATTCAACCGCTGTTGTTTCCTGAGCAACTTTTAAATACATACTTTCCTCAGCGTGGCGAAACGAATTCGGCAAATGAAGTAGATTAATTTTGATAAATTGCCTTTTTTGAACTATCGGCATTCGCTAGATTTTCCGTGAATTTTTGGGTATAGCAGTTCATCTTCGATGCAAACCGTCGTTAGCGAGAGGGCAAACTGTTTTCCTGGCAAAGAATCGATTTGGAAATTCAAAACTAATAAAATTCAGTTGATGACCCTTTCGCATCCATAAAATGCAAAGATTACGAGTTGTTGATTCATCGTGCACCATTTATGGCGTTATGCGGTAAAGTAGCGACATGGGCCGTTATGAATAAAACTCTGCAAACCTTGAATGTGAAAGGTCAAAGGAACGCATTGGCGCCGAGTAATTACATGGCGTGGAATTCCCTCCAAGCCCACGCGGAAAATGTTAATACCTTGCAGATATAAAATTTTCATTGCCGATCAATTGTTAGCATGCGGCAAAATGCATGACTCCATAAATATATCGAATGGAACATGAGAATGCACCAAGAGTTCCTTAGGTATTTCCGGCATACATGCGTGAAAAAAAAATTCAAATTTATTGCTGAGAAATGTATTCAATCGATGTCATCTTCAAATGTTATATTGCAGGTATAATTTTAATATAGAAAAATGAAGGATGTTTCCACTACCAAGACTTTAATGGCCACATACATTTCGGTTTTAAATGCAGTCTTTTTCAGGAGCTATTCAATTTTGAAGTTCAATTTTTTGTGTTTATGTGTACGTGTACTGTATGTACTGTTACTACTGTAGCTCCTGAAGAAGGCTGTAAGCCGAAACGTTGAGACAAAGTTTCAGTATAGTGAAAAACTCATTTGTTTTTCTATGTGAGAAATATACTGCCAGATGTTTTGTCGTTAAAGTTCAGTTTTATAAATTTGAAAGTTGCCAAAACAGTTTATTTTTTAGTAAAAAAAAATACTGTAGAAGTTTTCCCTTAGGTCTTTTCCACAAATAATGTTTAGATTAGGGCTTTAAGATGCTCGAATAATCCGACCCAGATATCTTGATATGGTTACATCGTTCTAACTTTCTTCATAGTAAAAAATTAAACCATGTAATTTTATAATTGAAACAAATCTTGACAAATAAAAGAACGATTAGTAGCAAGTAACAGGACGAATTGTAGCATATAAAAAGATAGCATGCCAACTTCTAAATTATATTAAGTGCATTTGCAGCTATTTATAACTTTAAAAACATTTAAATATCATACATGTATATATTTATTTAAAAAACGAATATTATTGATACTATATTGATATATGTTTTTTCAACGCGCTTAGATGTGTATACATCAAAATATATGAAAACGATTCTTAAAATATACAAGGTGATTCATAAGTCCATCACCACTCAATTTTTTTTTCTTAACCGTTAGAGATGTGAAAATTCTGTTTGTGTCGTTA
>JAQGBX010007789.1:0-11096 GCA_034698745.1 Megaphyllum sjaelandicum
TTTGCAAATCTGTACTCCGAAAATGTGGAAATTTTTCGCACATTTCTACTCGGAAAATGGGCCCTGAATCGCCGTGATTGCATTGAATTTCCCTGACTTTTCCAGGTCATTCTCAACTTCCCTGACTTTTCCAGGTCTGGGGGAACCCTGATATATAATTTCCCAAAAAACATCTGTTCCTTACAGTTGTTCAAGAGTGTTATCAATTTTAACTGCTTTCAATTCAAATCTTTTAATAATTTTGTTAACACACTTTGCATTTACAAATGCATTATGCATAATGCAGCATTAGTATTAAGCACGGTATTAAGTTATTAAGAAGTAGCATACTTTTTTAATGCTTCAGTATGATATACGTAATCAGCTATTCCTTGAAAAAAGAACTGAATAAATTCAAATTGATTAATACATGCAAATTCATCATTTTTATTAATCGCATTTCGTTTTCAAAACCAAATGTCATGGTGGCAGCTTTGCCATTTTAGTTTTATTGGCTTTTTTACATGCTATCATATTGTTCGAACAAGCTAGCCTGCATGTGAATGTTTTGTTTACTTGCAATTTTAAAAAACAGTTAACATTTAAGGAAATGACAAGAAAACTTTTCAGACATAAACATTTAATTAAGTTCCAGATATTTATTTCAATTTTTTTTTAAAGTTTTTTAGACTTATTCTGGGAACTGAGGAAACATTTGCATTGATACAAAGGGGTCATAAGAGAAAGTGTATTTCCAAGAGAGTGACAGCAACATAAACAAGTGTAGATATTCGGTTATTTCTTCTAAACGTACATGTAGCACGAAGTCATTACTTCCTTACTCAACTCCACAAACTATTTCTCGATTAGTTTTTGTGCAATATCGCATATCCGACTTTGAACAGTAATTTTCTTGGAATTTCTTGATTTCTAACTAAACGTGCAACATAGCATTAACTACTAAAGACATGAAGGATATTATAGAGTAAACAAACTAAATTCTCGTTTTTTTAAGCTTAGACAATTGAACAAATTTAAGTGTCTGCATCACCTACCGTCTCACGGATACGTAGTCTTTATTTAAAAATACCCACTTTTTTATTTAATTTTTATTTCTTTTTAGATACAAATGTGAAACAATCAAAGAAATTTAAAGAAAACTCATAAATTTCCCTTACCTTAAATTCAGAAATGCGTAAATAGACTACACTAAAAGATGAGTAATGCTCGCTGCGAAACGGCGCAACTGACCACTATGTCCGAATGAATTACACTGTCACGAGACTATCTTCTTCCTGTCCGGGATGAACCCAAACTTATGCCCATATATGGTGCTTGAGAGAAAATTTATTCTTATCACGTGACCACCTGTTTGTTTACCCCTCTCAAGGAAAGTGGTTCACTCACTGGGGACCATTCAAAAAGTATTACTGTATGATGGGGATAAGCGGCGAGGTAATATTAGGGGTACTCGGATGTAAGCTTCACAGTGTACTTTAATTAGCAGTTTATTTTATTAACTAATTAACGCGTTGATTTTGATCGTCCTCATGTAGGGGGGGGGATGTAATCCGCAGTATTACCTCAAACCCAAATTGCGTGTCAACTTGACTCTCTGTAGGAAATAATGTACATGGAGAGTTAAGAAAAGCTTCAAGTTGGCCAAACGAGGCTTAAAATGACTCCTTGACCAGTGTCCACATACCAAGGTGGCCATCTGGTCGAAGGGGGAGCACCGTTGCCATGGCAATGGTCCCATAAACAAGATAAACTTCAGAAATACAGATGTTTGAGGCCTTTGAAATTGAATTCAGGGTTCTCTTTGGGGTTATGGCTTGAAAGTTTGTAGGCAGTCAGTTCAGTATTGGCACTGTCCGCATACCGATTTTTAGAGTCCCACAAGTTAGGGCTTTGGAGCTATAAGCTCGGTAAGTTACTATTTTTATACTTCGGGCCGCCATAGGAATAACATGGCAGCCAAGGTCCAAAACCCATGTAGATTGATTCGGCCCCAACTTGGGCTATAATTGGTCTATCTTCATAGGGTTGGGACCAAAGAATACAGAGTCATGTATGGCGCATCCAATGGTATGGTCGCCATTAAGATACAATGTAAGGCTCACGGATTCCGTGGACCTTTGAGGTAATGGAATCGGACCAAGTCCCAAGGGCTATAAAAGTCAAGCCCTAACGGATTTGATGTGTAATTTTTGTGGAAGTGGCGCATCAATGGACCCAACATGCCTACTAAGGATCTAGTTGATCCGCGGATTCCTTCTATGGATTCTGCAGCTGGATCCCCAGATCAACTTCCCTGATGTTTCCAGGTTTAAAAAAAATTTCCCTGACCAATGACAACGTGAAAAATTGACAATGGAAAATATTTCTTTGAAAATTTACGAACGACAATTTTGAAAACTAATGTAGAAATTAAAAAAAAATTAAACAAATTGCGTGAAAATTGTCTGAAATAGAAAAATTGTATAGAAAAAAAAACCTAGAGAATTTATCAAATTTGTACTCTGAAAATGTGGAGAATTTTGCAAATGAATACTCAGAAAACGCGGAAAATTTAAACATTGAAACGTGGAAAATTTTGCAAATCTGCACTCCGAAAATGTGAAATTTTTTGAAAATTTCTACTCGGAAAATGGGTCCCGAGCTAACCTCGTAGAAGTATACATTCTGGATCGCCGCGACTGCGCTGAATTTCCCTGTCTTTATCAAAATAAACCATTCTTCCCTGGCGTTTCGAGGTCATTTTTAAGATCCCTGATTTTTTCAGGTCATTTTCAAGTTCCCTGACTTTTCCAGGTCATTTTCAAATTCCCTGACTTTTCCAGGTCTGGGGGAACCCTGTAACGATTCCCAAAACCATTCGTAAAATGGAGACCAGGCAAATAAAAACCCTCCTTACAAAACATTCCGTGAACTTTGCGGACTGCCAAGAAAAGCATGAAATCATCCAGAAGTTGGAAACTCTTTGGCACGATAATAAAAAACGTAAGGCTATCGGTATACAATTGTATATTTTAGAGAAAGACATGGGAATTGAAAAACATGAGGAGTTGTCAAAATGTTCCTTTTTTACCTTTCGCAGAGGAAGCCCAAGATGTCCAACCCGACGAGATCTGCAAAATCTGCATGTCCTCGCGAATCGATTGCGTCTTGCTGGAGTGCAGCCACGTTAATTACCACTTGCACGGACTGCGCACACAAGATCACAGAGTGATCTGCAGAAATTACGTGGTGAAGGTGGTTCGCCATTACAAATCCTAAAAAATTAAAAGTATTTAAGTGAAAATTCATACCAAAGACACTCATTGGGACGTGTTCCAGTAGATGAGGGATAGCCAAAGCTTCACCAATGTTTCATAAAATTTCTCGCAGCTAGGGATTCAAGTTTGCTGACAGCGTGTGTCAGCCCTATAATTTTTTCATGCATGCCTTTAACAAACCAACCGCAAATACCCCAGGCTGTTCTAAGTATCAGTTAGTGGACAAAATGGCTTAAACGCTAGAACTTAACAAAAAAATTACATTATGTATAAAATAATACACAAGTATAATCATAAAAAATGTATCCAAATGTGATCCAATTGTGGTTTCTTATTAGGACGGTGTCCTACACTAATGGAACATTTTCTATGGAAATTGGGAATTCGACATGTTGACTACATGTACCTGAAATATACCTTTGGAAATAAGCTGAACCAGAAATGCATTAACTCCCATGGATGAACTATATTCAACACACAGTAACAACATTCAAGTTTTCTGGAATGCATTCATCAAATTTACCACAATCATATTGATAGGCTTTTTTTTTAAATGAACATAAAGTTGGGGAAATTACCAATTCCTGGTTGTTTCAGTCAAACTACAGTAAAACCTGTTAAGAATGACCACCAAAGAAAAATGCTAAGTTGGTCACTATACAAAGAATGCCTGAATTAAATTTATTTACATGTACGCTGTAGACTAATACATGTACATGTAGTATAAAAACTGTCCATGTGCATTACATACAGTATATTTATTGCCTTATTTCACATTTGTTCTTTTAAAAGACTAAATTATCAAGTTGTTTTTGTTTTAAATGCTTTCTGCTTCTTATGATTCTGTTTTCAGTAAATTTTTCGATCTAAATAACGTGATTGGCTAAATTATTTTAGTACCACTAGGGTTAAAGCAGGATGTAAGGTGGCTCATCTGTTATGTGGTCACTTTTTAAGGTACATTGACAATGTAAACATTGCAAAAAAGACAACACACACTGGTTACTGTACATAATAGACAGATGGTCACTATACAGAGAAGTTTTATAAAGGAAATGTACACTAGAAAAACCAAAACACTAAAAAGTGGTCCACATAAAATACGGGTGGTCACGGGCGAGCATCAGTTGTTTAGCAATAATTCATTTCATCAACTTAAATTTTCTCAACAGTTTTTATCATGCCAAAACTTTATTTCTGTACTGTACTTTTTCGTGTTGCCTTTGTTCGGTGCATGAAAGGAATTTTTTTAGGAAGAAACAAACGGTTTCTTCATTCATGAGCCCTGGCACTTGAAGTAAGGCCAAAAATCACGACGCATCAATCCTTTTAACAATTAGAAGACGTCATGACTGATTACGGAGCCATTGAATTGATTTGGGTCACTCAGGCAGCGCTTATCATTAAGGCATTGAAACAGGGAAGGTCTTAAAGAATGTGATAAGAGCTTTTCATGTAATGATTAACATTTCGAAAATAGTTACTGATAAGCTTACGAGTCATTACCACGAATGCTTAAGTTATTTTTTTATATTTTAATCTATCAAGGGCCTATACAGTGATCTGTTGTCCATGGGAACTTCATGGACAACGGATAACTCTTTAACCATAAAACAAAATATTTTGTAAGGTTGTTTGTCCATAGATAACAAAAGCAAGGTAAAAAGAAATGTAACTGTCACATTGCTAAATTTTCCACGCATTTATTTTATACAAAAAAAAAAATTCAATGGAGTTGAAGAAGCGCCATCTAAAGATTGAATAAAAAATGGCGTTTTTAATTAATTTAAAATGTAAAATTCACCATTCCTATATAGAAAGTGACTTTTGTTAATGGACCTAGCTTATGCAGATTTTGTGACACCCGGAACCGGAAGCAGTGCCGAGGTCCGTTTGTTTAGTTGATAATTCGATGAAAAGATCACGTGATGTGGCTCTGCATAAATTCTGCAAAAGGGCCAATGTAGAAACAAACATTTTTATTGAAAATATTTCATTTCATTTCCTTTCAGCTTTCGCAATGTCCCTTGCGGAACTGATTTATGATTTACGCACGTAAAGGTATGTCTATCTGAAATAAAGTTATCAATCTACGCATTTTGTATATTATCAGCACAACATTTCACAGATAAAACGCGAGTATATGCAATTGTGGACAATAGAGGTTGACAATCAAAAATCAAAGCCAGGTCTGTAGAGTAGGTTCTGATTTTTTTAGAAAAAGAGAGTGATTGTGAAACCAATTAGCGACCTTCCACTAATTTGGAAGTAAAAGTCACAGGCTTTTGGAGATTCATTGGAGAAAAGTGAGTGATTTAAAAACTAAATTGTATTTTAAGAAAACATGCATTTCGCTTTTCTAGAATGCATATTTGGATTGTACTTCATACTTGACAAACGTTGTCAAGGTCATTCGAATGCTAACTTTTGAAGTACGCACTGTAGGCTACATTACACGTGTAAATTGGAGACCAGTACGAGATGAAGAAACAGGGATAGCATACAGGGTGGGGCATATGTCTGGGCCTCTCAAATATCTTTACCACCTCAAGCGCTAGGTAAACCGTGCTTACATGAGTGAGTAGGATGTGTTGTGAGGACTCCAGAAGCCATGTCAAACATTACACTGCACGTCAATTTCATGGCGCAAGAGATTTTAAACGCTAAACCGTAGGAGATGGAGCAAACACTCGAATTAGAAAGCTGGTACGTGTTGCATAATTAGTGCAATTATAGTGCTCCTGACATTTATTATTGCTCGCATATCTGACAACATACTTGGTTTTTAGCTGATGTGCGCATCCTTGCATAGCATCTATGCAAGGCAGGAATGCTACGAGTCGTCAGGGGCTGGTCAATTGCACGATTGAATGCATTCGAGTCATGACCAGCTATAAAAGAATGTCAACAATTTGGACGTATAGTGCAACCTTTGTAATCCAAAGTTTATTTCATTCATGTGATGGGGAATGATTACTAGTAAACATTAGATTTCAATTGAGCTTTCCTGCCTCGCATAGATGCTATGCAGAGATGCACACATAAGCCAAAAACCAGGTACACTGTACGTTCTCAGATATGCGAGCAATAATAAATGTCACGAGCATTATTATTGCACTAATTATGCAACGCTGACCAACTTTATAATTCGAGGATTTGCTCTATCTCCTACGATTTAGAGTTTAAAATCGCATGCGCCATGAAATTGGCGTGCGCCGCAATGTTCCACATGACTTCTGGTCCTCTGGAGTCCTCACATCACATCCTATTCACTGATATAAGCACATTTTACCTAGAACCTGAGGTGGTAACGTTATTTGAGAGGCCCAGTCATATCCCCCACCCTGTATAATGTTACAGCTAGCCCTTATAAGAGAATTTGCAATAAGGCATGGTTTAAGATCAGCACAATGACCAACAAATTTGCACATACTGTACATACAAAAATCAAGTTCAGATCCTGCAGTCAAGGATATGTATTACACAATTTCTAAAGTTGAGTTGAATGTGTGGGTTTTATTTGCGCATGGGCAGCTAAGACCAAATTGGGCCAGGACAACTCTAGCTCTGACCCCATAGAGTGGTGCCCGGACAGAAAAAGAGACACTGCAGGGCATCCGTTTCAAGTAAATTAAATTAGAAGTTTTTAATTTTTTCAAATTCAACTTTCATTTCAACCACACTAAAAAAAACCCCAAGGAAAGCATGGAAAGTGGGGAAAACATATCGATAACATCTGCGATAACGCTGACAACTTCAATGATAAGTTTTCAAATGCGTAAAATAGAGTACTTCTTATCATCTTTTAGGAAAAAGTTTAGAACCGCTAACTTTTGGATCCTACGAAGCAATGTCGACGTTGGCGAGAAGGCTTTCGTCCATTAGAGTGAGAAATCCATTCAAGAGAAATTCCAAGGCATCAAAATCGAGACAGAGTCAACCTAATGCTACCAGAACGGTTAGCGAGGAAAGAGAGGAACCATATCCGTCCAACTGCCCCGGAAATGAAGACGAGTCCCATTACAAACCCCTCAAAAATGAGCCCAAAAGAAAATCCAGGTGCTTCTGCTGCGAAAAGCGCTTTACTGCCATAGAAAAATTTCTGTCATTGGTAAGTCGGGAAGAAAATGCAAACAAAAAATACAAACACAACAGTGTCCAGGGTTCTCCCAGAAATTTCATTTTCAACTTCCCTGACTTTTCCAGGTTTGAAAAAAAAATTTCCCTGACCAATAACCACGTGAAAAATTGACATATTTTCCAAAATGGACACTTTAAAATATATTTTTTTAAAATTTACTAGCCATAAATAGGAGAATTTTGTATTCAGAAAAGTATCTTTGCAGACCCTATAACTTTGTGCTCGGAAAAAGTGGGAAAGTTTTGCAATTTGGTACTCGGAAAATGTGGAAAATTAGTACTCGAAAATTTAGAGAATTTTGAAAATTTGTACATGGAAAACGTATAGACAATTTTGAAATTTGTACTCGGAAAACGTGACAAATTGACACTGGAAAATATTTTTTTTTTAAATTTTAATACTAACTACATTTAAAAAAGTTTAAAAATTCCATGAAAATTTTTTAAAATGGGAAAAAGTTTGTATTCGGAAAATGTTACATATTTTGTGCTCGGGAAAAGTGGGAAATTTTACAATTTGGTCCTCGGAAAATGTGGAAAACTAGTACTCGAAAACCTAGAGAATTTTGCAAATTTGTACACGGAAATCGTGGACAATTTTGCAAATTTGTACACTGAAATCGTGGACAATTTTGCAAATTTGTACTCGGAAAACGTGAAAAATGTTGCAAATTATTACTCGGAAACGTGAAAAATTGTGTAAATTTATACGTGGAAAACGTGGAAAATGTTGCAAATCTGTACTTTTAAAATTTTGAAAATTACAACTCGCAAACCTAGAGAATTTTGAAAATTTGAACATGAAAAACGTGGACAATTTTCCAAATTTGTACTCGGAAAACGTGGAAAATTTTGCAAAATTCTCTAGGTTTGCGAGTAATAATTTTCAAATTTCTACTCAGAAAATGCTCCCTGAGCTAACCTTGTAGAAGTATTAATTTTGAATCGCCATGACTGCGTTAAATTTCCCTGACTTTTTCAAAATAAACCATTCTTCCCTGGCTTTTCCAGGTCATTTTCAAGTTCCCTGTCTTTTCCAGGTCTGGGGGAACCATGAACACAGTTTCAGTATGAAGCAGGATGACTAACCTTTTTCCTTTTCAGGGGAAAAGAAAGTGCCCAACGTGCCGCATGATGATATGTAAGCACTGCGCCAATACTGGAGGCTGTCACGTTTGCGCAGTCAAGAGAAGCCTGGATCTGGATCCGAGGAGCCTCATGCAGGTCGAGGCCAAAGAACTGATTGCCATACTGGACACTTTGCATTTCGCCGATGTCAACTTCATCAACTGGCCCAAGGAATACCTGATAAAGCAACTGTTCGTCAGATTGGAAGTTCGAGAAGACTGGGATCCAGCCGAGGTTGTAAGTATCAATCGCGATGTAAAGTAAAGTTTTCATTAACCCTTAAACAGGCACAACAAACATAAACAATAAAAATAATATTTTTAATGCATTTTCTCTTTATAATCAATATAAATAGGCTAGTCACAAAATCCACAAAAAACTAGAAAATGGCTCCTCTTTACAAAGGACGCAAACACATTTTCAGACTTCCCCAAGAAATTTCATTTTCAACTTCCCTGACATTTTCCAGGTTTTAAAAAAATTTCCCTGACTATAATGACAGTGTCAAAAATTTACATATTTTGAAATATTTACTAATGACAATTTTGAAAATTAACAAAATTAACATAGAAAAATGTAAAAAAAAAATGTAGAAAACAAACATGTATTCGAAAAACGTGAATATTTTGCAAATTTGTCCTCGGGAAACGTGGGAATTTTAAATTTTGTCCTTGGGAAACGTGGAGAATTTCTTAAATTTTGTCCTCGGGAAACGTGCGAATTTTTTAAATTTGTACTCGGAAAACGTGGAAAATTTTGCATAAATTGTACTCGAAAAACGTGGAAAATTTTGCACATTTTTACTCAGAAAATGGGCCTTGAGCTACCATGAAGAAGCATTAATTTTAAAATATCACAACATGACTACGTTAAATTTTTTAGACTTTTTCAAAATAAACCATTTTCACCAGACTTCTCCCTGACTTTTCCAGACATTTTCAAGTTTCCTGATTTTTTTTGGTTTTCCATATCTAGTCACCCTGATTTTATATAAGTGTAAATTTCAAATAGGACAATTTTCCCTTGATGAATGATACGGAAAACATTCCAAATTTTTCAAAAATTTTAAATTCGGAAAACTTCCCCAAATAAAATCCGATTTAGATTGTACAATAATTCAGAAAATGCTTAATTTAGTCAAATAAACCGCATCGAGATGCGACAATAATCGAATATGGGCTAAAATATTGTGTAAAAGATTTTCAGGGCTTTTATCAGTTCCTTTACAAAAACATTGGAATAACTTAAGACATTCCTCGATTGCCATTTGCAGAGAACCTACCCTGTGATAACCGATGATACATTGGCAAGACACATTCAGTCAGAGCCCGTTGAAACCAGAGATCTGAATGCGGAGGAAAACATACCAGAATGCAGTAAAACCACGGAGGAATTCGACGAAGAGAAAATAGCTGGAAAACAGGAAAAAGCGAAAGAAAAAGCTAGTGGCAAAAAAGTCGAGAATACCGAAGAAGAACCAGAGAACTCAAAATGGGAACAAATCCGACAAAAACAGCTCCAGGATCCAGCGAGTAAACGTGTTGATGGTCAGTATCAACGAAACTTTTAAGCCCTCGTCCAAATTTGTAATTTGTCAGCCTAATTCACCTCAATACCCTATAATTATCGCAGTCGCAATGGACGCCAACGTCTTATGGAAATTTAGTCTAACAGCTAGTATATTATTATTACTAATACAATCAAAGCGAAAGCTATACTAGCTTGTTGCCGTTGAAAAACATTAAGCCGGACACATGACTTCGACGAGTCCATTCTTGAATAAATTTACACTGTCACAGTTCGCAAACACCTACAGGTATGCGGTTCCTGGCATTGATCACATTATGGCTGAAGAAATACTTCCTCAGATCAAGGCGAGCTCTTGGTTTGAGCAGAGCCAGTTCGTGGCCCCGAGTAACACCTGACCAAAAATCGAAGAAGTCATGGCAGTTGACATCTAGCTGCCCTTTTATAATTTTAAACGCCTCAATTTGCATGCCACGGGTTCTTGGGTTCTTCGTGCATCCAATGTTGTCAGTTTAAGATGCTTTAGCCTGTTCATAAGAGAGATGGCCCACTCATGTCAAACGTCTGGTGGCCAGCCGCTGAACACTTTCCAGCCTTTGCTTGTCCCTCTGCAGCCATTAATTCAAGGCCGCGCTAGCAAATTCCAAACCAGGGCGAACCAACGTGGTGTAGTTTCCTGAAATTGTTTGGGTCATAGAACAATTGGAAATACGAGCCAATGATTGACACCCAACTTCTTTAACGTTTCCAGGTAGTTTTTGGTCGCTTGCTGAACAAATCTGATAATTTTCCAAATCACTAGTTTTTTTTTATGAGAACATTCTAAAAAAAATTATCGGTGATGGTGAAAAGAAAATGTATTTTGCATAAACAGTATAACATATTTAAAGAATCGCCCACCATGTGTCCTTAGCAATTTCAAAGAATACTTTCTAAATTGTAGAGTACTGCATGATTGGCAGAAAGATTTGAATCGCAGGCAAGGGTAGACCGTTTCTAACAGGTTCTTGACGGAAGAACCCGTGGAATGCTCATTGATGCATT
>JAQGBX010007790.1:0-11095 GCA_034698745.1 Megaphyllum sjaelandicum
ATCAGAAAATTTGTTTATAAGATATACATTCAACACAACGATATAATTTTTGGTTTGATTAAATTCTCCATAAAAAAATCACAATTAATTATCATTTTTAATAAAAACAAGTAAAATCTGTTGCATAAATTCCTCATTCTGAGGTGCAGTTTGGCAGAAAAACAAGTTTAAAAAAAAAGAAAAAGAAACAGCAGGGCAAGAAAAATTAACACATTTCAAATCACAACCAAGAACAGCATCGAAAATATTTGTTCAAATTTCTGATTTTGCACATATCGAAAACCAACAAATAAACGTTATTTCAATACGTTTGAACCGTTAACTCTGAAAGATCCACGCCTTAGAATTCAAATGAATAATTCTCCGAAAGGTGAAATTTGCTATCATCCCTATCTGCAAAGCGATCCTAAAGTTCAATACATGTAACAATATCACATGAACTCTAGAAAAAAATAATTCACTCCATGGAGAAACAGATTTACTTCATGTATGTGACCAAGTTTCATGGTGTTTGACTTTGGACATTTATTTTAACTTAATAAGAGAATAATTTCAGTTTCCATGCATACAAATTATTTAATTTGTTAAAACATGTGTTAAAACAATACCATATTTGGTATTTTTAGCATCGCAGATATTGAGCTTAGGATCACTATCCCCCAAATCAGAAAGGAAAGTTTCCAGTTGAAATTCATATGTGCATACATGTATATCACAAAGATATTAAAAACGTTCTGAAAAATAGTTTGGTATCATCTATGCACAAGTCTCATGAGGATTTAGGCACATGTCAAAAGCACGAAATATTGCAACTCAGTAGTAGAATCTATGTACATTATAACATTATTTAAAGGACATTTAAAGTCAGACAGATTCAGTCAGACAGCCCCTTTTTTCACCAATAAGAATCTTGTGAATATATACATCTTCATTCGGCGAAGAGGTATCGCACAAGCGCATTACAAATTTTATATCATCAGCTGCCCCTTCATGTGATACAACAAAAGCCACAAGAGGTTTGGAATCGACCAATTCCTTAAATCGACAGCTGTCCTCCGTATTCCAGTCCCGATGAATTGGTTTTATTCCTAGAAATGACAGAAACATTTTTAAAATAAAAATCCAATTGGAAGTCTAGAATCTAAGTCTTTTACACAAAAATACCTGCTAGCTTTCCACGTAAGGCTTGAGCTGGGAGCAGTTTAAATTTGTCATCCAAAGGCTGGACGACATCACTGCTGACGAGAGCATATTCCCCAGAATCGATAAAATATACACTCATCTGCCAAAAATACGAATCAAAGAATTGGTAAACATCGTAGCTGCAAAGTCACTCTTTATACATGTAGTCATCTCACCGTATCAACTTCCGAGGACTTAATGCTTGCCCTGTTCCATTTATTCTTATGAAAAACTGCAAATATTTCATTATTGCTTCTAATTTTTAGTTTTGGTGACACTAGCTTATTTGTTTTCTAAAAAAAAAGATATTATAAAACATAACGATCAGAATGCCATCAAATCTCGCAGAAGTCTTGATTTGCTTACCGTATAAAATTTCATCATTTCTGCATGCATGTCCCCATATTCATCCTCGTCTTCATAAAAACAGAACTATACAATACAACAATAAAAATTTATCAAAACGCACGTCAATAAATTCACCCCATCTAGCACAGTGAAAGCCACTTAATTCGATCACGTTGGTTCCGGCAAATTTTGACAAAAATAAGTAGCTGACCAAAATAGCCGTTATACGTCAAAAAAACATGTTAAAGACTGACCGCGACAAAATAACTTGCTCTATGTTTTAAAAATACATATATTTAACCGTTAATATGTATTTGCATATTTTTAAAACTATTTATAAAAATAGCAAGTAGTATTTTCTGCAATGGTTTCAGTTTAAATTATGCAAATAATTCCATATCAGCACAGCTGCTAATGCATGCCTGCGCTTTGTCAAAACATGACCATGCTAGTGTGGGCTGCTCAAACTTGTTTAGAGCGTTTGCGTTATGTAGACATTCGGAAAATATGATCGAATTATGCAATGAGACGACCGGATTAAACGATTTTTTTTTTCATAAAGGAAAACATTGCAAAAATCGCTTCTGAAGGTTTTCATCGAATAAAAAGGCTAACCGAATTAAGCATGATCGAATTAACAGGCTTTCATTTGTACCAGCAATGGACATTTGAAGTGCACATCTTTAAAAAGTGTACAAACAAAATCCCTACCATAAAATTTGAAGGACTAGCAACTAAAGTCACAACTATGTCAATATATTCGTTAATCTGTGGAAAATCACGAATAACAATAACACCGGATGTTGTAGAGGCATGGTTAAAAGGCGATTCATACACTGCTGGCAAGTCACTGTCATTAGGCTGCCCTCTCATCTTCGCATTGATCTCATCCAACTTCAAGTTTTCAACCCTTTTCATTATTTTTGCATTTTTGGCACCAGAATTCATTTTACTTGAGAACAACGCCAAATTTAGGTCCAGGGTTTGATTGATGGAGACTAGTTCGTCAGTTGTCTCGGTGCGCTTAAACAGTTCGATAAGAGGAATTTCTGACGATGTGTTCGCAACGAGCTAGAAGAACCAGAAAACTTTGTAAACATTTGGAAACATGCCTAACCAAGTCCTAAATTGATAATCCACTTGTCTACAGCAATAACATACCAAATAAAATCAAGTACTTGCATATGATAATCCCCAACAAAACCCACCTTAGCTATTAATGTCGTGTTTTTTGGTGCAAGATTTTGAAGGCGCTCAGTGGTCTTTTCACTCCATTCCAAAGCGGGTGATGATGGTACACCATTGAGCCGGCATCTCAACACCTTAGAGAAGCAATATTTTATCATTTCGCTCAAAACAAAAATAGTGTGATACAAATTCAAAATATTACCTGGTGTGGAATCCTCTGGAGAACATCAAATGAGCTGCTTATTTGAAGGACATCTGATAATTTGGCAATGACTTCAGTTCCATAATCTACTAAGTGAAACTTCGCCTAAAAAATGCAATAATTACCTTTTTATTTCAAAAGTAGTCTTGCTAATAAATGCATAATAACGCTGAAAACTCATCGAGTCTATATAATCACCTCATTTTGACCAACAGCTGCATTTACTTTCATTGCTCGGCAGTAATACGGTTCAACCATAATTTTCAACAAATATATTTTGTTTGGTTGAATTGAATCTACAGTCTATTCAATAATTAATAATACAAATTTACAGACACATCAACATTTGAGCATTGAGATAAGAGCCGGTATGATACATACTGTGCTTCCAATGGCAGCAAGATCAATGTATTTATCTAACACAGACAAAGATGGAGAATACGTTTTGAGAAAAAGGTCCCCAGAAACACTAACACTGCTGAGAGACACTTCTGTGATTACTGTTTTCTACAACAGAAAAAAAAGTGCAAAAATTATAAATTACTAAAATTCAAGAATAATATACACGATGTCATTACCGCTTCTTTCATTTGGTAATTTTGCATTCAGAGATAAACTAAAAAGTTTTTGAGCATAATCTTTTGTTCTAAAATGTTTACTCCTAATTAAACACAAACTTACCAATCTCGGGGAATCCATTCCCTTTAGCACAATTTCACTAAGAAGCTTGTTAATATTTATATCTTTGTCGGTGGTGGTGTCAAATAGGACAACGGACATTTCGGCTCTACGATAATACATAATCAACATAATTAAAATCAAAAAATTGTACCGCGATGCCACACTATCATGCGGATGAAGATGAAAGATTAGTGATACAATTCATTGGTAAAGAGATACAAATGTACTCACAGAACATAAATTGACAATATTTTTTTTCAATGACTCGCATCAAGTATCTAAGACAGTACTTACCGTGAAATTACATAGGCAACCAGAGATTTGCCAACCACACATTCCACTAATTCCATATTAATTGAAAAATCATCCAAGCCATCCAAGTAGGCCAATTTGCATTTTATAGCCTAAAGCAATTCACACCAATTAGATAAATCTTTAACGTACATTTTAAAAAAGAACTGAAAACCTGCCATAAAAAAAAAATACCTGAAAAGGTAAATTTCGAAACTGTGGCTCTAAAGGCCAAAGAACTGCAATGTTAAACTCCACGAAATCACCATGATCAACGTAGAAACATTTAACCTGGTTTCAAAATAAATACAAGCATTTTAAACAGATCGCAAATTTGAAAGTAAACAATTAGAATCTAATTGCATGCTGCTTACAGTATCGGCAGACAGCACTTCTTTAACTTCCACTCTGTGCCAACAGTCATCATTTTTCACAGCAAATAAATCCCCAACAGCAATATTGTCTAAAGCTGGGTGAGTGGCTGAGTCACAATAAATGTAATGTAGCTCCATTTCAGTTGCCAAGTTTTCATACTTTGTCTACGAGCAAAACAAAAATGTACAAATTGCATAAATGATCAGTTTTAGCAACAACTGTTTAACTTCATCAGCCTGCCAAAAGTCAGTATTAGATTATATGTAGTTTCAGATATACTTTAAAACAAACAACATTTGTCTTAAAAACTTACGGAATATTCATCGCCAACCAAACGAATATATAAATTTGAAGTGGATTCTGCAAATGTCACATAGGCATTCCAATAGTTCTCTTCAGGTAGAGGTGTTACTGTCAATGCTAGAGACCAAAAAATTCCCTAAATAAACAGCATGTGTTTTTTTGCATAAATATATTGCCATGTTGGAAAATAAAACTCACAAACTGATTCTTGGCAAGGAAGACTAGAGATAGAACCAGCTGGACTTGGGGTTGAAGTTTCCGAAGAATCGCTCTAAAATGATAAATATTATATGCCGTAATTTTGCACTACAAATTTTCGCATCAAAAATACTCAATAAATATACTCACGAAGCCCCGGACAGTATGATATTCAATATCGTCGCTTTGAATTTTCTTAAACGGAAAGATGATGCTTCTTAGCTCATCGATCCTAAACAATGAAAGCATACACTTCAATAATAACATCACTTTTAATTTCCAGAAATACAAGTCATCAATACTTACACATCCACCCTTAAAAGGGGTACACCATTAATTAAAGATACCCAGTTATTTGGTAGGCGTTCATTAAATTTTTCAACATATTGAGTAGAAATATAATCAGAAAATAGGCCATTTGGGCTTCCTTTAACAATCTATAAATAAAATAAAATTTATATAGATATGTAAACTCTAAAAGTAGCAAAAACATGTCAAAATGAATTCTAGCTAAAATGTAGTTAATAAAATAAATCAATTTAATTTAGGTGGAATAATTGCCAAAATATTTCTTAATAAAGAATTGTTCAAACGTAACTAAAAAATTCTCCTTAGTAAACTATTTTTGTTAATCTATCAATTTTAAAAATATAAAATGCTAATTAATTTTTGCGCACAAATATATCTTGAACCATTTAAACATTAAAAAGCAATACAGAATAAACACCATTTAAATTCTGCAAAACACATTCCATAGCTTCTTGTATAAATTGTCGGTCATCTCGGTCATACCCAAATTTAAAAATAATATGTTGACTAACTCAAAGTATTATTCTCTTTTTTTATAACAAAATGCCATTTCGTTATACATGAATTTCTTTTTCAATTCAATTCTTTAGAAATATTTTACTTATAAAGATCCACATTTTCACACATTTTTTATATTGATTTTGTAATTTATGATACCATTTTTACAGAACAAGGGCTTTTTACATTAAATCAGAATAATTGTTTGAAAAAGTATTTCACAACAGTTTAAAACAATTATAAACAATTTTTAAAATAGTTACATTTCTAACATGATCAAGCATAATATTAGCCAATTTCATGCAATTAAAAAAATCAGACATACTTCATAAACTCTTCGGGCAATGCTAGGTGTCCGTGAAATGGCTAATTCTGAGTTGTTAATACCTAAGAGCAAAATACAATCACAAAAAATACTATGTTAATTACATTGTTGCTTAACGAAAAAAATAGCATAACCAGAAACAGTTTTTTCCGACCTTTGTATGTACCCTCGAGATCTTCGAGAGCAACCCTCGCTGCCTCGTCCTCGGCCTCTTCTGCTGTAATTTTCTCCTCTGGATAGGACTGGAAACTCTGATTCTGGATTCTCACGGTGCTGATGAAACGATTCGTCTTCTGTTTGTGGTTCCTCAAGCAAGTAGTTTTGTAGGAAATCTTCCCCAGTTGTTTCTCTGTCACGAACGCAGCCAGTGCCTGCTTGGACGTAGGACGAGTAGGTGGCTGCATGTTGAGCACCGGTGCGGCTTGAGAATTTTGAGCCATGGTAGGGGAAGTGTTTCGGCACATGTGAACGGGTGACACCTGCTCTATAGGAGTGATAGGCGGTGTGATCGACCGTGTCCTCATTAAGGTCTTCTGCTGAGTTGTTGCTGTCATCTGGTTGTTGGCAGCTTTGATATGAGGGGGAAGAATGAGGAGTTTGATCCAAATTAATTGTTACAGTAAGACCACGAGTTGAAGAAAGTTGCACAGCTGCAACAGAAGAATTGGGAACAAATTACAAATAACAGAGAACCTTAGACTACACTTTGAAAAAGCTGAAAAGGATGCATAAATGTCAACCTGATGAAGATCTCATTCAATTCAATTATAAGGTCTCAAATAATAGTATGGGAACAATATTTTCATTTCTTCATTACAGGAAGATATCAAAAACAGCTATGCGAACTTACATCTATCAGGATTCTGCCTTACAAAGCGAGGAGGAACTTCATAGGATTTTGGTGTCGGCAACAATGGTGGTCTCTGGTTAAATTATTATTGTGTTAATAGGTTTTACGACAGATTCATGCACAATAGGTGAACAAGTCGATGGCTTACTGTTGACGGTTTAGGATAAGTTGATAGGTATTGAGACCGGGTATTCACTGGCCTAATCTGTGAGGACTGCTGATAGCCTCTAGAGCGACCTTGTCCAAATCCCTAAACATCAAAGTATGTATGAATTATGTGAGCTAATTGGTCATGAAAATATCTAAACAGTTGACAAACCTTTGTAAATGAAGCAGATTTAGAGCTACGTTGTCCTTTGACCAACTGAGTAAGATGTTCTGTTTGCCGACTGCTTACTGCCTCACACATAAGCTCACCATTAAAATTACTGCAAAATTTGGAAGATAGAAAACATGATTGAACAAATAGATAAATGAGAGCATAAATGACAAAATCAATGGCAAGTTCAATGAAAAGTAATTTGAACATCCCACGATTTGATGTTATTTCCGTGTAAAATGAATAAAAGCTTCAATGATCAAATTAGCTACATGATCAAGCCTGTCAAATGTAGTCAGCAAGCTAGCTAACTTGAACAGCTGCAAAGCATGTCTTCAGTGTACCATTACCTGGTACTAATTAGAACAACCATGAATCAACAATGTTGATTTTACTTTTCATTCAACCGATTCGTGCATTTAATTCACTTTACCTTCTGATAGTGACAACATCAGGGATTGATCTTAAGTAGTCATCCAAATGGCTAAAACCTAGTTCTTTGACTGGAATCTCATGGCCCATGAGCATTTTAAAGTCATCTGTTTTATGAGAGACATGTAACAGAATACAAATTAGTCATCTTCATTTATTATTTAAATCAGAATACTTATTGCATTTAATTATATAGGGGAGAGATGGAGTTGTCAAATTCGTAATTTTTGAAAATATTGATTTGAAAAAGGGGCTTCATATTAACGATGCTGAAGCACCTAAAGCAGCAATAATTTCTAAAGATGAAAGGGTATAAAAGCCATCATAGTTGATATGCATGATGCATTAATAATTTATAATTACTGAAGTTTTCCCTTTGAAATTTTGATAGATCTGCCTGGCATCTCCAGCATTTTTTCCCCAAAACAGCCAATTCTGATAGGATTGACAAATAGGTTTTTGAGCATTGTTTAATGATATTTATTTAAACAACAAACAAAACCAGTCCGCATAATGAAACCGGCTACCTTCTGCCTAAACCTACCACCTAAATACCATCAGCAGATTAATTTGGCTGAATCATTGCTCAGCGACACCCAGATTAGTGAAACTTGCATGTAAAAGAGATAAGGTTAGTAGCGGACAATTCCAACATGCACCCACTGAAACAAAGATTAACCAGGGGTGTGGGCAAGGTATCAAATACCAGTACATGTACAATACGCTTGAATACCTTGGGGAAAAAAAATACCGATGTTTTAAGAGCGCCATGAAGCCTTTTCTGGCTTGCAACCAAATAACTGTTTTAGGCAGATAAGAAATGAACATGCCAAGATCGAGGTTGAGGTTGTAATTATAAATAAAGGAATTTAAATTTAATAACTGAGATAAATACTTACGTTGAAGCCTCTTCAAAGGCACCGCACACTTGCTACTTTGAAGTACAGCACGAATGTTTTGCCGTAAGCTCTCATCCGTCATTTTGACCCGCAAGTTCGAATGACAAGATCTAAACAATATGCAAGGTTTCAGTGTCCATGCAGTTATCAGACATATCATATTATCACAATGATAAGGCAAACAAAAACAGATGGTTTCATACATGTATGTTAAAATTACAACAACAGGTACATTTATGTACCTGCAAACGTACGTAACCTTCTAGCTTTTGTTTTTTCATCATTTTGTAAAGCAATAAAAATGCATCACACATTAACTTTAGGTGGCAGAATGATTTAGAGGATCAAACTCAAAACTGAAGGTAAGACAACTGAGATAGTGTTTATACACTGTTCAAACATTATCTGGTGGATCATTGATTTAAGCAAACTATTTCAAATACCGTACATCAGCCGTATATAGACTAATGTTCGCTCTATTGAAGAAAAGGATTTTTGCTTATTGTCCAATCATGGCCAAATTGTTTTATTCAATTATACTAACAGGAGTTAACGCAATTCTCCATGTGTAGGCCTATATTGCATTCAGTGTCTCAATCAGAACATTTGCACAGTGTACTGCATTGGACATTTTCTATAAAACTGACATTGTTCCAACCTCCTTCCTATTCAATCTTAGAAAGAAAATGCCTTGTCCTTTTAGAAATTTCAATTCAAAATAGATTATCCGGAAGTTGTTACCATTTCAGTTCAAACTTCAAACCGCACCCTATAGGGTGGATGATTTTGCATGCATAGTGTTCCTCAACTTAGGCCATCAGGTCAGGTGTACTCATGAATACAATGACACAGTTTCAAATCCATACTTGGTTTTAAATTCGTTTGATTACCATGCGGCAAAATGTCCTCTCTTCTCCAATCTTAACATTTTAACCCACCTTTGCCATAATATGCAAAATTTTAAGATACAAAATCCAAGATGGATAGCTAAATATCCACATTATTATTTTTTTTTGTCTGGTGAAAATTCTAATCATATTTTTATTTGATTTTTCACAACCAATTATTTATATAACAAAAGCAAATGTTGTGGCTAGTTATTATAGTGCTAGCAATCCCTAATTATATTATATTTGATGTTTGTTATAACATGAAAGAATTAATTTTGTCTAATACATTATAGGCCTACTGACAAAAATTATATCATTAAACATAGGAGCTAGTGCTATACATATACTTTCGAATCATGCTCATTTGATTCCGTCAAATTCATAATCCCTGAAAGACACGACAGTCCCTCTGGATATAAATTATTGTTGACATTATGTTGAAATTAATCCTATCATGCATAAAAAACCCTGTGCTGTTTTGTAAACACTAAATGAAAATTACATCATTCCGAAACTTAGTGTACTATACAGATAAACATGAATAATGTAGACTTTGTGGTTAGGCATGATTTTTAAACATATCAGCATCCTTACATACTTGAGTAGCTATGCATTATCTGTTACTAAATCTTGTAGCCACGAATACTTTGCATGATTTGATAATAACCACACGTACAAGAGGAGGAATTTAGGAATTAAATTTTGAATAAATTTAAATGCCAATCAAGAACCCTCTATATTTTTTTAATTTTTAAAAAAATGCAGGAAATGAAACAGAGAACAAAAGATAGTCAGCATTCACATATAGTCCTTGCCATCAAAACTGATATGATACTATACAGAAGCTAAATTTTCCTTGGGTAGCTAGGATAGCCACACTTCTGTTTGTTGTTTAAGAACTTAATTGGCCTATCACAATAAATAGTTATAAATTAATAACTTTTGCGCTCTGGGCTTCACTTAATGCATGGCATAGACTGTTGTCTACAAATTCTTTTTAAGATTTTCAACATAACTTCATAATAGTCAATTATGAATCACTGGAATTGTTGACTTCAAGTTCGGGAATACATACAGCTATGACAATTCCAGTTGAAGTTTCACTATAATATGTAGGTTCTCCACTAGGTTAGGTTTTTCATTTCTGAGAACTCAAACTCCATCCTCCCCCCTTTCAGTATAAATTGGGGCATTATTATTATTATAACCAAGCAAGGTGGCTTAGAGGTTAGCATCCGCCTCTTGCATTCGGTAGACCCAGGTTCGATTTACGGGTTGGCTATCCTCGATTGTGGTTTTTCAAGGTTTCCCACAATTCCTCCAGGCGAATGCTGAAGTAGTCCCATCCCATCTTTCTCCTTAAATCCCAAATACGGGAAATGTAACTAAATTGTGATGTTGGAGTCCATCATGACCGGACAACTTAGTCTGACAAATTGTATAATGATCCCCCCTGCCACATGGTACTGACTGCAGGGTAAAGAATTGTATTGAATATTACAGACCAAGCAAAAGCTTTAATAGCTGTTGACGTCAGTACATTACAGGGAACATGACTTTGTCCAGCCTGTTTTTGAATGTATTTATGCTGTCACAATTTGGTAACACGCTATCTGGTAAGCGGTTCCAGGCATCAATCACATTGTGACTAAAGAAATATTTCCTTGCGTCAATACGAGCTCCCGGCTTGAACAGGGCCAGATCGTGTTCTTGCGTAAAGGTGGGCACACACGGGCGATCCATTCGTCCTGAGGCCGATTGGTTCGAGTTCATTTGGCTTTGGTCCAAAATAGGGGGTCATACAC
>JAQGBX010007791.1:0-11095 GCA_034698745.1 Megaphyllum sjaelandicum
GGAGGGTTCGGCGGAGTGTATATGAAAAATTTGGGGGCAATCCGAGGGGTGGTTCGTGAGATAACCTCAAACATGTAATTCCAAGATGGCCGCGTTTTGACTTTTATAGTAGTATAGATAGATGGGGGCATATCCCCCCTAGCTACCACATGGTATTTACTTGCCGACTGTAGGATACTAAATTGAATTAAATTGATTGTTACAATAATTTATCATTATTATTTGAGCATTAGAAGAATTGCTTCGATTTTATATAATCTTATCATTTGTTTCTAAATGTTAACAGTTCAGGACTAGAGAATTTTGTCATGACAGGTATTGTTAGAACCAATTTTGAATGCAAAATGGTGAATGGAAATGCATCAACTTACGACAAGGAGCCAATATATAGTACAGACATGAAGAACGTCACTGGATAGAAGTTCTCCCAACGTTTTTTATTACAGTTTGGAACTGTATAATAAAACAAGATATTCAAGGGCCAGCCTACGAGCCATGCTAGCCTTTTGAAGAATCCTTTCTCCGGAAACCCCGTCGGACTCCATTCTTCTTCTAAAAAATAAAGTGAAATTTTTGAAATTAATGAAACGATAGAACTTCTAAGAAAGACAAATCTACAAATGTGCATGCTTTTTGTTAATGGAATTGGAAAGATTAACAATTAGTGTTACGGATTAGACATGCTCATGGTCGTATTAGTATTTAGGGAATTAGACTACGGTGATCATGCGATGCTATTGCTATCTTGTTAATTGTTGCTTAAAAAGCATTCATTAAAATTGTTAGTTGAAACTAGTCTTGCCCACGTATTAAAAAACGAATTTCTTAATACGAATGTTGTTCATGAAAATTAAGTTCTCCGTTCAGTTCTTTTCTTGCTGTGCCTTGGTTGAGTTTGTAAAATTTCCACAAATGAGTTCTGCAATATCTAACAAAGTTTGTGTTTCAATTTAAGTTTTTTTCAAACTGTTAGCATTGAACTGCTGCGAGATGAAGCCCACTTTCGAGGGCCTACTGGAGAAATTATTTCCTTAAACATGATTGCCAAAGAAACGAAGTATGAATAATTTATAATTATTTATATGAAAATACATATTAATGTATTTTGACCTTTGAAATTCAAATTGGGTTTGGAATTTGCAACCAGGGTCAGATCATGAGCTTGCCGAATATTGTTTCTTGTAGTCATCGACAATTTCCGTTTGGCATTATCGTCATTAATTACCTTCTTCGGTTTCATTGGCTGCGCTTAGGTTAGTTTCGTTTTCATGCATCAAAACGCTATCTAAGTCTGCATTGTCACCGTTTTCCAAGGGTTTGTCTTTTATACCATTTGGGGGATTAATGGCTGAAAAAGCGTCATTGGCAATAGCTAGTGCCGTCTGTCTTAATTTGTCCGCTTCTGCCTTCTTCGAAACGCTGTTGTTGTCCTTGTCTTTGATCATCATTGTCTGTTTTTCTGCGGCATATTCAGCATCTTTGGTCTCGTCGTCTAATGTTGGGTGACAGCAAGGTCCTGAATGGAAGAATTTGGCCAGACGTCGGTTGAAGTACATCAAGATGACGTACATCACAAACATGACCAACAGCACCACTGATTCATACCTGACAAGAGTTCATTGAAGTTCATAGAATTTAATATTGGGTCATGCATGGATGCAAAAGAAAACATGCCTAACCATGATATCAATGCAGATTTTTTAGTAATTTTTTTTATCTTGTATTCTGGAATTTTTTTTTCTTGCATTTTTTTTTTCCAGTTTCATGTGAAAGCACACCCCGGGACATGCATTTTTTGTATGCAATTATAGTAAAAAAAATCTGATATTTTGTATGTAAATGACGATGGATGTGGCGTGTCCCTGAACGAGGAGCAAAATTCATTACAAATTTAGGAAATCCTATTGCAACAGCCTGTGGTACAAGTATTCTATTCTTTACTCCACAGTCACATCAAGAGATTTAATTGATACTTTATTATTTGATTAAGTAATGGTTTGTCTTGAGGCATACGTTAGTCTGACACACTGCACTTGAACCACATATAAATACATGTAAATCGGGCAATAGATTAGCAATACCATTTGGCAGGGGGATCATTATGCAAATTAAGTCAAGATAAGCAGTCTGGTAATGATGGACCCAAACATGACAGTTAAGTTATATACCCATATTTCGGACCTTCTCGAGGAGGATGGGATGGCAAAGGAAGATGGTCATGGCCGACTGTAAATACAGGGCACCCCCAGACCTTGAAAAAGTCAGTGAAGTTGAAAATGTCTGGAAAAGTCAGGGAAGAAGAGCTTATTTTGAAAAAGTGAGGGAAATTCAACATAGTCATGTTGTTGCATTCCAAAATTAATGCTTTTACATGGTTAGCTCACCCATTTTCTGATTAAAAATGTGCAGAATTTTCCAGTTTTACCAGTAAAAATTTGCAAAACAAGTTTATGATTATAACAAAAAACAGTTTCTTAAAAGGTCAGTTCTCTCCAAAAATGATAAGTCTGATCATTATTATGGTGTTGCAGTACAATGTCAAAGTTAATTCATTGGCAAATTAGTAAAAATTTAAAGATTCAATGTATGCATTTATGGAATGAATACAAATTGTATTCTTAATTTTGTTTTACTTTGTTCAAACAAACATTGTAATAAATGGAGATTTTTTAACATGCTTATCTTGCTTTTTCGCCCTAAATAAGAGGAAGTGTTAAGCTATGTTTTCAATACTTGTCCTTTTAAATTGAATTACATTGTTATTTGTAACTCCCTCTTATTTAGGGGGCAAAAGTAAAATTAACATGTTAAGAAGTTTCCATTTATTACATGTTTTTGGTATTAATTTAATAAATGTTTTTAACTGATGAATACAAATTGTATTCTTCATTTTGTTTTACTTCGTTATAGAAAACATTGTAATAAATGGAAATTTTTCAACATGTTAATCTTACTTTTGCTCTCTAAATAAGAGGGAGTGCTCAAGCTATGTTTTTAATAATTATTGCCCTTTCATATTGAATTACACTGTTATTTGAAACATGTTTTTGATATTGAGGCAAATTTCTCAAAATTTATACAGTTTCATCGATTACAGCAAACTCTAAGATGATGCCAAAAAAATCTTTTAGACAAAACTTATTGTGTTTTAAGGGCAGATTCATAATCTGCAAAAAAAAAACATGGGGGATCCGGAGGGTCCGTTTGTAATTCTTGCATAATTTAAAAGGCAAGTTGATATTAATTATTAATCTTGTATTCTGATAACTTTTACGATTGACTATTTCTTTTAAAGGATATTGGACAAATCATGATAAACGGAACGCCCGGTATTTTGCAAAATGTGTAAATTTTTGACATTACCAATAGTCAGGGAAGTTGAAAATGAAATTTCTGGGGGAACCTTAATATAGGAAGTATCCCATCATTCGCCTTGAGGTATTTGGGAAACCATGAAAAACCCCAATCAAGGATAGCCGACACGGGAATCGAACCCGCATCTACCAAATGCGCGAGTCGAGAATGCTAACCACACTCAACCACTTTGCTCGGTAAAAGGTCTTTCATTCATAGAAAATAATTATAATTGTATTTTGAGGCGTACCGATATATAAACTTAAATTATTTTTTTTAAAAATTCTCATTACCAATATATCTTCTCATCTTCAATCATAACAACCAGGGCTATGACGGTAAAGGTATAAAAAACGCAGTCACGTGTCAGAGGCCACCAATCAAGAGGCACAACCTATGGATAGAAAATCCTGTGGGAGTAAAGGATTCTAAAACATGTGACGGCATAAACTAGGAATAATCAAACAGCGCCCGCATGCTCGCAAACATTGTTTCTGGTCAATGTACATGCACATACTGTGATTGAATTGTTAAGCACAAATTCGGACAATGTTTACAATGGTGTGGACACTGAACCAAGAAATACTAAAAATCTTAGGAAATAGTTTGACAAGGCCACAATAAATTCATGCTCACCACTCCTGTTAGAAGACCGCAAAAACTTGTCACTGCTAAAATGTTGAAAACTGCCGAACCAACGATGGTCCCAATGCCAATATCCCCTTCTGTCACGAAAGAGCCTGCAAGTAAAAGTGAATGGAAAAATGGATTTAGTTTCATGAATTTCCATTCAGTTCTTAGAAATGAATGATTCTAATTACATTGATTTTACCAATAATTGATTCGAAGAATTCTGGACTACTGGTACCAGCTGCCATGAAAGTGGCGCCAGCCACATCAGACGAAATTCCAAGTCCTAGTAATTAATTGAATAAGTACATTTTGTCAATAGTTGCTCAGTCTTTTTAGCGCTGGAGCACAAAATTCTGACTAAGGACATTTTGAAAGAGTTGCTCAGTCTTTCTGGCACTGGAGCACAACATTCTGACTTACTCTCACTGAGAAGTTGTAAGCTTGGCACAAAGTAGGTGTCACAAACTGCAGCGAGACCATAACAGGCATAGAGGGCCATCAAAATGTGTATAATAATTCCTCCGTTGGACCGTTGTTGTTGATTCATAAAATCAGGTGGGAAGTCATCGATGGATGCTGGAGTGCAAGCGTTAGATGGAGCCTCCAATTGCAGCAGGTGTCTTATTGTACCTAATTTTCAATAGAGTATTCATGTTCTTTATTAGTCTTAGATTACGTTTATCATTAGTCACTGTCAGAGAAACATCTGAATATAAAGTGTAAAACATTGAAAAATTTGCTTTTGCACCTACAATGTTAAATGAATGGAAAGTTTAAGATAAACTCCGTAAATGTTATTCCATTTTAGGTGTATTTCTTTGCAATATACTGTTCATACTTGTCCATAAATGACACTACTTATATCGATATGAGGGCAATGTCATCTACTGAATGAACAGGGATAATCAGTTTTAACTTGTTAATTTAGGGTAGATTAGGTCAAAAGTTCATATTAATTTAGAGGTCAAAAGTTCAAATTAATTTAGGGTAGATTAGGTCAAAAGTTCATATAAAATTTAGGGTAAATCGATCAAAGTTGATAATTTAACGTTCATTTAGGGTAGATTAGCGCATATTTCATGTTAACTTAGGTTACGGTAGATTAGGTCAATAGTTGGTATTAATTTAGGGTAAATCGAAAACAATTGATAATTTAACTTTGATTTAGGGTAGATTCGCACATATTCAATGTTAGCTTAGGTTAGATTAGGTCAAAATTCGGGTCAAAAACGTTAGGGTAGGTGTTTTGGTGCTGATGAAATCTGCCCTAAATTAAACTTTTAGTTAAAATAACAATGTATACTTCCATCAGTACCTACAAATGGCACTTTTCTAGAAAAGCAAAACCAAATACTGCATGGTGGCCGACCTCAAGGGGCCATTGAGCTATTGGTCCGTGTTATCCTACTCAATACATGCAACATCAGATAAAAAATGAAATTTTTAATTCATTTAAAATCAACGCATGGGAAATTTAAGAGTTTGATTTTGAAAATTTCTATAGAACGTTATTAACAGTAGAAAAACATTTTTATTGAAAATATTTCATTTTATGCCAAAAACAATCTTCAATGTAATTCCTATAGAAAATATGCACAGCTTGTTCATTTGAAATTCGATAAAAGCTGAAGCTTTTAAGGAAGTACAGTAAGAGTGAATGGCAGGGTTACGTTGATAAAAGATTAAATTTATCAAATGCAAATATTTGTATTACTCAGAAACGCATTGAAAGCATATTGCACTTGTCTATTACGTGTATAATGTACATACGTTTTAAATCCTAGGACTATTTAGTTTTCCGTTGTTATACAGGTACCTTGCATTTTTTTTTCTATTTTCGTAATTTTGCTGCCATTTTTATAATATTTTACGTGGTTCATATTTTGTCTAAAATTATAGTTGGAATTGTTACTTTTAAAACATCCCCTTTCTCACAGCCAATCATACCATTTCATATCACTAATACGCAAAATATTTGTGATTTTTTGGAATTTGAAGAGAATTGGCTTCACTACAAATGCACATGTCCCAAGCAAAAGTTACCGAATTCAGAAGTTCCTGAATGGCTTTTATTATTGAGAACACCAATGTTGAAAATTGGATAACAGAAACGATGAAAATTCGCATTTTAGCTGTTTCAATCAGCTGTAAAATGTGCTCTGAACTGCGGTAGACAAATTCCGTTTCACCATAGAATTAGATTGTCCTCTTCCCTCAACCCCCTCTCCCTCCCCCCCTCCATTTGGACGTCCGAAACTTTTAAACATAAAATTTTATTCGGAAAATTTTGAAAGTTTTGCAAATTCGTACTCGGAAATTTCCGTTGGAAATTTGGAAAATTTCTCCTCGGAAACTTGAAAATTTTTACAAATCTGTGCTCGAAAACAGTTGAAAATGTTTAAGATTTTTTCTTGGGGAAAACGTTGGAAATGGTGCAAATTTGTCCTCGGGACGTGGAAAAATTTGTAAAGATGACCTCGGAAAAGGTTGAAATTTTTTGCAAGTTTATGCTCGAGAAAAATTAAAATTTTGCAAATTTGTACTGGAAAAATTTGAAAGTTTGCACATTGAACTCCGAGCTTTTAAGTTCTCTTAAATTTTCCAGGACTGGGGATACCCTGTTTGCTGACTTTTGCAATTTACATGTATAACACATCACCTATGCGATATTAATCACAATTTCCCTTTTACTTTGGGAACTGATTTTATTTGGCATTTTTTTTTACCAAGTGGTCGTCCGTGACTCAAAATACTCACTCCCCCCCCCCCACATGAGGACGTCCTTTTTGAATAGCCCATTATACATTATATTGATTCGGACTTTTAAACCATTGCCCAAGAGCGCAGTTCCAGCTTGAACAAATGTTCTGATATTGCACTTACTTGTACTGATATTGACGTCATCAATGACAAACGGGTCTCCCGGCGGTAAATCATAGAGGCCATTGTTGTGCTGCTTTTTGCTGGTCTTGTTTTTCACCTGCAAGGTGCTGTGGACTCCCGCCGTTGAACAACTGGCCAATATCATGCCAATCATCCATCGCATCAGACGCACCATGCTGACCAATTCTGGATTTTGCTCTTTTCAGTGGCAAGCTTTGGCCCTCAAAGCTGGATTTTAGACCGATTTTTGCCTTTTACCTACAAGTGTACGATGGCCTCGTTGGGTTGATCTGCTGAAGAGCACTTTGTTAAGTCATGAATCGAGTAACGAAGAACAACTGGTTGGCCTTCAAACACAAGGCAGTCAGTCAATCGCTGGTAAAGTCAAATGCATAAGAAAGATTCGGCTTTTCTTGGCCGGCCTTTAAATAATACGTGGATATGAGTCACAATGGTTGTCATGACTACAGCCCTCCTACCATGATACAGAGGCTTAGACTCTGACTGCATTACGTAATGAATTATTGATCTTTGGTTTCCTTGAAGATAAACCAGAAGGGGCTCCGTTCGCTTTTGCAAAACTGGATTGTACCACCAATAAACACAATATGGTCTATTTTCCTCAAATGATCCTGAATCAGAATTAGGAGTTTAGGGTGGGAGCAGGATGGAGCTTATTCCAGTCGCTTGAAAATCAGTGTCGCCAAGTGGTAAGAGTATGCAATATCACTACGCGACACTGGTTCGAAATCGGTTGGTAAGCGACTGGAATAAGCTCCACTCTGCTTCCACCCTTAGAGTACTTGCATCTTTCTTATGTTCATGTTTATAAGAGGATCTAAGGAGTTGCAAAAGCTTCAAATTTTGAGGAAAAACAACAATTTCAGAATTTTTTTTAGATGATTGCAGTTTTAGGCAATTTCTTGAATAAGTACATGTTTGGTATCTTGCAAAACTGGATTGTACCACCAATAAACACAATATGGTCTATTTTCCTCAAATGATCCTGGATCAGAATTAGGAGTTTAGGGTGGGAGCAGGGTGGAGCTTATTCCAGGCTCTTGAAGACCAGTGTCGCCAAGTGGTAGGAGTCTGCACTACCACTATGCGACACAGGTTCGAAATAGGTTGGTAAGCGACTGGAATAAGCTCCACTCTGCTTCCACCCTTAGAGTACTTTCATCTTTCTTATGTTCATGTTTATAAGAGGATCTAAGGAGTCGCAAAAGCTTCAAATTTTGAGGAGCAACAACAATTTCAGAATTTTTTTTAGATGATTGCAGTTTTAGGCAATTTGGTGAATAAGTACATGTATGGTATCTTGCAAAACTGGATTGTACCACCAATAAACACTATAGAATCTTATTTTTTTTCTGTTCTATTTTCCTTAAATGATCATGAATCAGAATTAGGAGTTTAGAGTACTTGCATCTTTCTTCTAAGGACTCGCAAAAGTTTCAAATTTTGAGAAACAACAATAATTTCAGAATTGTTTTGATGATTACAGTTAAAAGCAATTTGGAAGATTTCACAGGTTTTGCTGTCAAATAGTCTCTATAGGCATATCTAATTATATTTCCATTTGAAGTTGTTTGTTGACAAGTCGGTACTGATTATGTATGTTATTTGGGAAAATACATTATGTGGTGATTACTTTTGAGTATATCCAAGCAGTGGGCTGTGTGAGGAAAAGTATCAAATATACATGTAAATGTACATGTCAAAGAATAAAGGGTCAGTTCAAGGTGGCTCTGATTGATTCATTTGGCTGTAATGAAAATGTCCTTTGCCAAAATTAGGTTGCCAAAATGATTCGAGCATTATCATAAGAACGAGCTTAATCTTTAGACGAATTTTAGGGGCCATTCAAAAAGGACGTTCTCGTGTAGGGGGTAGAGAGGGAAGGGTTGAGTCACGGACACAATGTGGACAGGGGGAGGGAGGGGGTTATGACCAACTCGAACGTCCACTCGATAAAAAAAAGTGCCAAATAAAATCAATTCCCAAAGTAAAAGGGAAATTGAGCGCAATATCACATAGGTGGGTTATAAATTGCAAAAGTTAGTAAACGGGGTACCTCCAGTCCTGTAAAACATGGAAAAGTCAGAGAACTTAAAAGCTCAGGGTCCATTCCCAAATTTTCCCAGTACAAATTTGCAAAATTTTTATTTTTTTCGAGCATAAACTCGCAAAAATTCTAACCTTTTCCGAGATCATCTTCACAAATTTTTCTACGTTTTTCCAAAGACAAATTTGCGAAATTTTCCACGTTTACCCAAGTACAAATCTTCACATTTTTAACTGGTTTCGAGTACAGATTTGTAAAATTGTCAAAAGTTTCCGAAATTTCCAATAGATTCTGAGGACAAATTGGCAAAATTCTCAACCTTTTCAGAGTTCTCAACGTTTAGGACAAATTGGCAAAATTCTCAACCTTTTCAGAGTTCTCAACGTTTTCCGAAAAACTTTCAAAATGTTCCGAATACAATTTTTGTTAAGTTTTGGACGTCCGAATGGGGGGAGGGGGGAGGTCCAGAATGACTGGACACAATGCGTACAGGGGGTAGGGACGAGTCCAATTTTGGGGAAATTTTGAGGACGTCCTTTTTGAATGGCCCCTTACCAGAGGCATACAATATGATACTTCGATAATTCGATATTTTGTATGCCCAAGCATAAATCAGCTATAATGTTTCAAACTACAGGTGCCTGTTTTCTTGATAAATTGAAAATTCGATTTATATACATATAAAAGTTGACGGGATTATTAATATCCGCTTCGCTCAGAACATGTGTAATTTAAAATATAGAAATTATTAGCTACTAGCTGGACAACTCGGCTTTGTCCGGGCTAGCTGTACAGACACAATTCAAATTAATTTCGGAAGTTGCCCACGTTCCTTTAATTATGCATTATTGTTACCTGATTAATTTCTAATTGTAAATATCATAACATAAATCATAATGCTTACTCGTAACTCGTATTTTAGTAGATTTAATCGGACATTTTTTCTATGATTTATTTTTCTGAGGATTTAATCGAACATTCCCAGCCGACCTGCCACATACATATATACCCACATACATCTCTTCTTTATTTATATAGATTTAGGATTTAATGCTAGTGCATTAGCATTATGAACATTTCCTGCAAATTTCAAATATTTTGTAAATTAGAAGTAGCGTCAGACTATGAAATTATTACATTTAATTGCTTATTGGATAGGATTACTACACCTCTTGCTACAATATACATGAATATACACTTGTACATTATACTATACTGCTTCGAAGAATTTTACTACCCGTTAATTAAGTCTTGAATTTTGCGTAACATTTGCCAAGGCTCTTTTTACTATCGAGCGAGCTGGGCTTAATCCATTGTTTCTTTTTGGTGTTTTTATCTCTGTGCTCTGTCGAATAACTTGAAATTTTTTATAGCCTTGTACATGTAGCTCCTGTGCATGCATCTGCAGAGACCGGTTATTTGGTGTTTCGAAGAAGTATAAATTGTTTTCTTTTGGATAATGTCACGGTCTAACAAATGTTTCATTTAATTGTGTAAATCTCTTTGCTCTTAGTAGACTTCCTATATTGTATGCAATATACAAAACAATATACATGTACACCTTTGATAAATGAAAAAAAAATATATGGTGCTTCTACTGCACCATAATTGCAAAGACTGCAAAAGGTTATCATCGACTAAATGAACAACTAAACTACTAACACTCTCACTTACTGTATAAAAGCAAATCCTGTAATAAAATTTAATTCAACACCTAATCTCTTGTAAAAAGTGTCATTAATTATTAAAGTGAGCGAGGCCAATTCATGGTAGCAGTTCTTCTTCTACACACAAACATGTACAGAACATGAAGCTGGTCTCTTCCCCCCCTCCCCCCTTTATAGCCTATGTAGTTAGCAATAAAATCTATGACTTACATGTGATGTAATTGTTTATATTCATTATCACCGTGACATCACGTCATCATCACGTGACCCGAATAAAGCTTTGATGTTGTTTTAACAACATCAAATCTTTATTTGTAGAACTACAATTATACAAGGCACCCCCAGACCTGGAAAGGTCAGAGAGAAGTCAGGCATGGGCGTAGGTAAGGGGGGGGTTTGGGGGGTTCAAACCCCCCCCCCCATTGAAAAAAAATTTACACTAGATAGAAATGAATTTTTTGTTTTGAATAGATGAAAAATATTAAAAATT
>JAQGBX010007792.1:0-11095 GCA_034698745.1 Megaphyllum sjaelandicum
GAAATTGTGGGAAACCATGAAAACCACAATCGAAGATAGCCGACCCGGGAATCGAACCTGAGTCTACCGAATGCAAGTCGAGGATGCTAACCTCTAAGCCGCCTTACTCGGTTAAAATGTATTATGTATTAGATTACATAATTTTATGCCTATAAGTATTGCTTATATCAAAGAATGTTTTCTCAAGTTTTTGTTAAGTGTAGGAGCTACAACTGAGAAAAAACTAAATACTCTGTCCTACTCGGCAACAACACTGCACTGTTTGTATGTTTTGTTGCATCCTTGTTGGAAAACCGTGATTCCGCCGACTTCCACTTTTCACTAGTGACTATACCCAAGGTTTCCAATGTATAGGCTACCTAATCTTAATTGTATCAATAGTTGTGCCTTATGTACTTAAATTTGCAATTTGAAAGCTGAATTCACATTGAATGTGATTTCTTCATGAACCACACACCATGAATGTGCCTTGCTGCGCCATTTCACTCGAGTCTAACGACAGCTTTGCCAGCTGAAAAGTTATAACTAGCTATATACCAACAACAGCAACAAAATTTGACTTTTGTTTTTTATACCTTTTACTGAAATACTGCACAAAATATATTACAAGCTTATATGAAATAACATCAATTTTGTTTCATTTTTCCAAAATCCTGCGAGATAGTCTACTTTCAACTTTGTTTTTATATTATTATATCTGTCAGAAGTTTTTTTTTCTATAAATGTCTATTTCTTTGTTATCCTTGCACTATTTCAAATATGCAGAATAGTTTGTTTGAAGACAAACTGATCTGTAGAACATTTGATGAAGCCACTGAAACAAAATTTGTTAAAGCAGTGTAGGTATAGCAGACGATTCGTTTTGTTGGTAGTAGGCCTAAATAACATGCCATGGACTAAGCTATCAGAATTCATAGTTTTCTTTTCTGAACATTTATGGTATCAAACTATCCAAAACTAACGAGATAATTCCCTTTTTTTTAAATAGAAATGTCTAGTACCAGGGGATATACTGGGCCAGGGGTAAAAGTTGTCAATTGACTACATGATTTATTTGCTATTATTTATGAATTTGAATGTTATGTTTGTGAAGTGAATAGTCTGACAGTGCAATAAGTATTTGATCTTTTTTAAACTAATTAAGCAACCTAGGGAATGTACAGTAGATCATAATGCAAAAGGAGCCGACATACTGTGCATGCATTGCATTCGTTTTCTTTGTTAGTGTTCTATTCCAAACAAGTTTTAGCCCAGTATATGTTACTGTAATACCAGTATGCTCACTCCGTTTTGACACTTTTGAAGTATGGTTGCCAAAACACTGCAGCGCCGCTCAGCTGTTCGAACGCAGAGCCATTTAAAAAATCGTGGTCAAATTGTCTGAGTTATTTTCCAAGACCTGCTTTTTACTACCATATATTTGTGTCTGTTATAAACTTCAAGACTTAAGTCATATTGGTGCGAAGTGGAAAAAAGCGACAGTTCATAAAGTATTCCTACAGTGTACAGTACATGTCTAATGTAAATACAGAGTAATTGTTATGCATTTAATTTCCAAAGTGCCAAGCTGTTGGAAAATATCGTTGCAGCAAATTGGCCGAAGTTCAATAAATGGGTAGCATTATTCGTTATTAGCTAGCATTACCATTTGTTGTAATTCTAGACATACAGGATGTGTATCGCTTACCCGAAACCGAAAATTTTCAAAATTTGAAACTTCGAGTGCTGACTGGACGTCATAAAAGTGGAAAATTCCACATCTGTTCTATTGATCAATGAATGCAAACTTTGTATCATGCCCAAAATTATTAAAATATTGTCTAAAATTATTATCAGGTTATATACATAACGTGTATATGAATGTCAGGCAAGAATTTAGTCTTAGGCTTGGGTCCCATTATTTAAGCAAGACCTCATTAGTCACAGTATATGCAAATATTCTGAAATTAAACAGGGTGGTCACAGGTCAGGGAATTTCATGGAAATGCCAGGGAAATTTTCCCAAACAATAGCAAAATGCTATCCATGCACTCAGTCTGGGAGGAGCTCCATCCCCAATGAATCCTCTTCAGCTAGACTCGTAACAAAATCTAGTGTTCTCATTGCAATTCTTATTTTATTTTTCATTTTGACAAAAAAATTGATACCTATTAACGAGTAAGTTTTGGTCAGGGAATTTTGGATTTTAGTCAGGGTGAAGTCAGGGAAATTGAAAATGAAAATTTTGTTGTCACCCAGTTAAAAACATGTCTGGTGCCTAGCATTTTGGATAAGGGAGAGTAAAGTTGCTATAAATCTCAATAGAAATTAGGCCTACCTATAGTTTAAAATGATTACTAGCATTTCTAACTTAAATTTTGTAAAATGCGGATCTATTTAACTACTACAGCAGCACAAATTTTCAGATATTTTTTGTAAATTTCCTAATTGGCTATGTTACGTAAAGCCATTTCGAAATGTTTCATTGAAAATGGAACGGACCTTAATTGTGTTAAAAATGGTTTTTACTCGTAGCTATGCAACTAAATGCACAACATTTTGATTATCAGAAGGTGTGGTATTCTTGGTGTTGCTTAGTTGCCAGCCTACCGTTGCTATGTACTGTACTAAACATTCTGAAAACATGATGTGCTGGAAACTGGGAATGCCTTGTAAGGGAATTTGTTTTATAAGAGAAACGGGACACCAAAATTGACCGCAAAAGGATCACCCATCAATAAAATTAGTTCAGACGTTGTTATCCATTATTTCAATGCATGAGCAATAAGTTTCCTACGATTTAACTTCCTCTATTATCAATTACTAGTTGACAAACACCTTATTCTAGCATGCTGACAAATCATAGGCTTCATCAAACTGCTAGTTTCTTTTAATATTTATGCTTGTGCCTTTTTGACCAAGCTTATACCGAATATTGAGGAAATCAACTGTGTATTACCTAATTACAATTGTTCAATTAGTTAATTAAACAGGCTAATAATATTCAGATTGTACAACTATACACTGTATACATATCTCCTATGAATTGAAGTTGCAATTGGACCTGGTTTTGCCAATACTATTACTGTCGAAAACAATTTCTAGTTACAGCTGAACCTCGTTAAAACGAATCTCAAGGGAAGTCACAGTTTGTTTAAACTGCACTACGTATTAAGAACTTATAACTGAAGTTTCACCCTACCCCTCGCATATGATTATGAAGGCTCTGCAAATTTTATTGGGGAATTCTCCATTACAATGTACTTTTATTTCATATCGTCTAAAGTTCGGTTTAACGTTAAGTGTGAATGCTTGGCAACACAAAATTCATTCGTTTTAGCCGGAAATTTGTAATATCCGAAGTGACATTATTCGTCCATATCCTTAAAGACATTGACTGGAAATGAGTTCATACTTCAAAAATTCGTATAATGCAAGTTTGGAAGGGACCAGTTGGTTTGTCTTAATCTTGCATTGAATTGGGATTTATGAATTAAATGGTTTTGACTTTACTTTCCTGATTTGTTAACAGTCTTACGGGTGGTTTAATTTCATACCAGTTGTGTGAAATACTCCTAGCCAACATATTAATAATGTAAACGTTCCAACCTTTTGCATTGACAATGAGTCAGATTGCTGTGAAATCACCCATCCCATAAGGTTAATCAAATACCTTTATTACGTTGGAACAGATTTCTACCAAGAATTGAGACAGTGGTTATTTATCTATGGCCATCCATGTGCGTGTAAACCTTTTTTGATAAGAGGCCATTGAATTGACTCGGACAATGGATGTAATTAATCAAAGGCAATGTACAGTGGCACTTGAGTTTTTTTTTAATACCATTCATTGGCGAAGTAAAATTTCAATAGGTTTTTATTAAATTTGTTTTAAAGTTTGATCTAAGAGATTGAAACAAAATCGTTACAGCTTGCAGGAAGCCTAATCTTACAATATTTATGGATTTTGGTATTAATGTTAAGCACGGGCTTAGTTTATTTTGACGTTATTCTGAAATGCCTGGGATTTACGATGTCTGCAATTTTGGTAGGCGATCCCCTAAATTGACTAAACAATTCTGGTATAAAAATCCTTTGTTCATGCATTTCAATATCATAATAATCAGGATTTAATATATCGGATCGTGAGGTGGCACGTACAGGGAAACGACGGCTAAGTGGATTTAATATTTCTCCCATCCGGGTTGAATGCTTTCCCTCTCGTTTGTGATCAATATTTCCACTTACCAGGAAAGCCTTTGCTAGGGTATACACAGGACATTGCCGATAGCATTGGATAGGAGCTGGCATACGTACAGCTTATACTATGCTGCAATTTTCGTGCAGTAGGCCTATCTATAGGCGCAACTTTATCGATTCTGGGAAATAAATTATGAATGGGCTTCTAGGCTCTAGCTGGGGAAAAGGGCCCTGCCTGCAGAGCTCCTCCTATTTTTTTCTTTTTAAATTGGATGCATGCGCTCTCACGAATGTCCCGTGCGTATTAATCTTTTTGCCGGTGTTTGATAATGAAATAAATATGCGAAACCAACTTATCAATAAAATTTGGACCATTTTATTTCCCACTATTTGATTTATTTCGTCTTTCCAAATCCTATGCCAAACGTGCTGTATTTCAGAGAAAAGTTTCTTAATAATGTTTCTTGAATTTATTTCAATTATTAAATATTGCCGCGTTTATACGCGCAACCTTATTTAAACTTTGTACTTTTAAGCTGTCTTATATGCAGATGTTGAGTGATCAACTCCGAAAGCGTTTTTTTTTTGCCATTTCTAATCGGACTTCTAAAATTGCGTGTGTGGCACAGGGCGACAATTTTTGTACTTGTTGTTGCACTCGGGAACATTTATTGATAGTCTTGTTGCTTCTTTCAAAAGCAAAAAATCTATAAATGTATTATTGAACTATTAGAATAGAGCATGTTTGAGTATAGTAGTGCAGCGAAAGCATGAGAGGCCGGCCAGTCTTGTTTTCATGTTGTTACCATGGCAACAAAGTGAGGTTCTGTGTGACAAAGCCGACCCGGTGTACCGAGGTATTGGAACGAGGCCAGGTATTGAAAATTCATACCTGTCCTGCATATTTATATTAGACTATGGATTCGGTAGCTAGAAACCACTGTTTACTGCATGCACCATCGGAGGCTAGTTGCATCCTAAATGAATATTGGAAAAATAATTTCGTTGCTCCACCATTAGCGCTTCCAACTTGGTTATTTAAATCTTCAAGTTTACATTTTAAGTCAGCGTTTGCGCGAAATAACACAGATGGTATTAACTGACGTGTACCGTATTCCGCTATTTTAACCAGACCAAAATAATCGTAGCATGCTGGGAGTAGATGCTGGGTGGCAACCAGCATGGTTAACTAAAACAAGCATTTCAGTAGGGTTTTTTTTTCAAATGCTTTTTAGTCTACAGTACATTATACAGTTTCCTTCTTCCTTTATAGTACATGTACCCACATTGTAACTAGGCCTATTCCTATGATTGTAATGAATATTGTTAATTTCCCACACCAAAAAATAAAGCAAATACGCTTAAAGAGGGTTTGTACTACCGTATATACATCAGTAAAACCAAACGTGATGTAGCATTCAATGTTTCACGTCTCATGTTTAGAGACAAAGAGGCTGGTATTGATTTTTAGGGTATCCATACAGTTTTTATTATTGATTGAAGTTGCCGATAATTGAAGAGATGGTACATACAGAAGGGTACTTAAAAACATTACGTTTTTCAACTTGTTTATAATTGCTTTCTTCATTTATTTGTACCGTTCATAGATTAATTCGAGCTGTATCTTATCCAAAATGTTGAGCATTCGAGGAAGATTTGGCTTGCCAAAATTAAACTAACCTGTATAGCTTATAATCTAACAATTAAGATAATTGGACCTGAGGACCATTTATCTGAGTCTATAAGCACATATTAAATTGAATGGAACATGAGGTGTTTTTTTTTTGGTTTTTTTTTCCCAGTATGACTATTATTTCAATTCAGTTCTTTACCCTACAGTCAGTATATACATAGTACCATTTGGCAGGGGGGGGGGATCATTACACAAATTAAGTCAGACTAAGCAGTCTGGTCGTGATGGATCCCAACATCACCATTTAGTTAATTTTCCCGTAATTATCAGGACTTTTAAGACAAGGTTGGGATGGGAAGATGTTCATGGCCGATTTAATATAGGAACTATCTCGGCATACTGGTCCTTTCAAATACCTGTACTGTGGTTCTAAGTTTGATTGAAGGTTTTTTGAATGTCGGCCCCAATTTGTGCTTAGTTTTGAAATGATTATGGGTAAGAATACATTGAATGCTTATTACAAGCGCTTACTACTCTTCGTACAACTACTAGGTGAGGCATAAGTCCGTAGAGTCTTGTTGCGCTTGCAATCATAACAATAAGCATTCTGTGTGTTCTTACCCATAAGTACCACTAATATTACAATTCGATTCCATCTCATCACATTCAGTCCATAAATTATAGTGTTTTTTGTTGTTTGATCCGAAAACAGACTTATGCCTCACCTTGTAGTTGTACGCAGAGTGATAAGCGCCTGCAATACTATTCTCACCCTATATCAGTAACACGATTACCGACTTTGGCCGGTGTGCGACTGCCGATAATTGATCAATTATAAAATCATTTCCTTATTTTTGTGGACTACTTGACATGACCTTTACAGAAAGATTATCGTCTTGCCATTTACTTTTTAAGCGAGTTTTCCGCTACTAAGCTTTGAGATGTAATTGTGGTCGTACTTGCTGACAATATTTTGGCTTTATTATTTTGAACTGCTTAATGCTTGCGAAATATGCTAATTAAAGCTTACATAAAAATCACATTGTGTTTAACTGTAGAAGCACTCAAACAGAGGGTATTCGAATCGTACTTTTGCAGTAGTGAAATTCCGTGTGCAAGATCTTCACGCTAATTGATTTAAAAATTTATTCAAGGTTTATTGATTTTATTATATCAACAATGCATTCCTCTTGCATATGTGACTTCACGACTGCCAAAGTACCTCTAGTACGTGATGGTCAATTCTTAAATTTGCTCTAAAAGTCTTCATTTTTCAAATATGCCAATTTTTATCCTTTTAGAACTGGATGTGAAAATGCAAATATGATTACAATTATCTCTTGTTAGAAGATTTCCATTTATTTTTATATTGAAAATGGAAATTTTAATGGTGGTTTGCAGTAGAACAGACATCTTCAGACTTGCATATTTTGTAGTCTTTTATCTTTTTGAAATTATGGCCTAACGCAGTATTCTATTATCTGGTCGGCTGTATCAAGTTTTGTTTTCATTTCCTTGTTATGGTAAAGAAACTTGTTGCTTAGTTACTCAATTCAATATTGCTCATGAGTGCATGCGTTTCACATTTGTAATTAAATTAATGCTTGTTTTTGTACACATTGAAACATAGATTCTATTTTTACGTTTCTTAAGTTTTACTTTAATGGCTTTCATTAAAAACTATTTCGCAGAACCGTATTTGTCATAGGCATTGGTAGCAGTACTAGAAATACCTACTTGAGTAGCTTTAGCTGATGCGTCATGAAGTACAAATTTTTAACATTTTCCATGCTAATTATACAGTAGAACTCCAATTATCCGAATCAATTGGGACCGGACCCCATTCGGATAATCAAAAATTCGGATAATTGGATTTGTTCCTAAAAAGGGTACATTTATTATGTATTTTAAGAAAAAAAGAGCTAATTTTCGGTACTGTATGCATTTGTTATAAATTAAACGAAAAGGCTAGACTTTTACATGTTATATAGCAAATGTACTTACAAATTCTGTACATTAGTACATGTACATTGTAAATGAAAGTCATTTTTTGCTTAACGTAAGTTGTTTGACTGTCTTGAACCGTTTTCGGACAGCCAAGTCACGCATCCGCGTATACGTTTCCGTCTTAAATTTATTTTCTGAAAGCGATTCGGATAATCAGCGATTTGGATAGTCGAAGTTCGGATAATTGGAGTTCTACTGTACTTCTTTCTACAAGACGCCTTTTCCGAGTAGAAATGGGCAAAAAATTTCCACATCTTCGAAGTACAGACTTGAAAAATTTTCAACCTTTTCTATAAGTACAAATTTGCAAAATTTTCCACCTTTTCTGTGTACAAATTATCGAAATTTTCCACGCTTCCTATATAGTACAAATTTGCAAAATTTTCCACGTTTTGCTAGTTCAAATTAGCAAAATTGGCCACGTTTTTCGAGTTCAAATTATAAAAAATCGCCACGTTTTCCGAGTACAAATTAGCAAAATTGGCCACGTTTTCCGTGTAAAAATTTTCAAAATTCTCTTCTCGGTTTTCTGAATACAAATTTTCCACATTTTCCGAAGACAAAATTTCAAAATTTCTCACTTTTTCCGAGCACAAATTTTAAAAATTTCTATGTTAATTTTCAAAATTGTCGTTAGTATGGCCTAAATTTAAAAAAAATATATATTTTCAAGTGTCAATTTTTCGCGTTGTCATTGGTCAGGGGAATTTTTTTTTTTTGAAACCTAGAAAAGTCAGGGAAGTTGTGATTGACATTTCTGGGGAAACCCTGGTTGAGTCTCACGCCCGTGAGGGTTGCTACCATTCCACGTGGCGCCTCCTAATTATATTTACGGTAACGATCGTACTAACGCGCCTAGTTATTGTTCCAATTAAGAATTATTCGTAGTACTGGACGATGTTTTCACCTATTTGAGCACATGTACAGTAAGTAAGAACAGGGTTGCCACTGACCTGCAAAGTCAGGCAAATTTAGGCAAAGTCAGGCAAAACTGAAAAAGTCAGGCAACTTTGTCAAAATTTAATGAAAAGTCAGGCAAAGTCAGGCTGAGGTCAGGCAAAAATTATTATTTGGTGAAATGACTACCTACACCCAGGCTTTGCCACCCATCCTTGTTATTGAACAAATCAATGTGCATGTTGTCAGAAAATTGTGTGCTGCATAAATAAACATTATGTGCATTATTGAAGACTTTTTCCTTTTTTTTTCAAAAAAGGAAGCTGTTCAACTTTAAATTTTAGTCAGGCAAAGTCAGGCAAAATTGTATGAAAAGTCAGGCAAAGTCAGGCAAAAATGAGAATATAATGGACAAAAGTCAGGCAAGTCGATTTTTCAAATGTGGTGGCAACCTTATAAGAACCACGTGTTTTATTATTGTTTCCTAATTTCTATTGTTTTTTAACTAAGAAATGGAATGAATGTTGTAAAAAAAAATGCTTACCTTAAGTCGATTAACAAAACGGGATCCAAACTATCCAAAATCCAGAAAAACGAAAGCAGCAGCACTTTTAACTTGAGCTTGAGAAGAAGTTATGTCCGAACGATGTCCAAACGTTGAAAACGATGACCATCTTGCCAGGTGCCAGTCTAATTATAAGCTCAGTTGAACTGTAATCACGTCATCATTGCTGCTATTGGTCAACTCAAAGAGGATCGCTTCTATAATCTGGTGACGTCCAACTTTTGGCGCGACTTCAGCGACCTCTATAACGGAAACTTTTAAAAAATGAGCATTATGATGTTAAACTGTATTATTACCCTTTAATTAAGGGCACCTTATTGAAAGGTATTTTACCAGGCCCAGGGAGAGGGGGGTGCAGAGGAAACATTGCTCCAGGGCCCGGGGTAGATTGTGGGCTCGCCCAGTACTTTTTAATCTCGGAATTTTCTGACTAAATTTTGTAAAAATTTCAACTTTTTCCATGAACAATTTGCAGCAAATTTTTCCGAATAAAGTTTCATAATGTTAAAATTTTTTCGAGGACAAATTTGCAAAATGTTCAATATGTTTCGAGGACAAATTTACAAAATATTCAACGTTTTTCCAAGGATAAATTTCTAAAAATTTTCAATCCTTCTTGATTATAAACTCGTTCAATTTTCTACATTTTCCGAGGAAAATTTGAAAATTTGTCGACATTTCCGACATTTTTACAATTTGACTCTTGTTGAAAAAATGAACTAAACTTGCTAATAAATCTTCCTAAACTGTTGAAATATTCTCAGCATTGTAGGGAAATTTGCCAAAGTGGCAAATGTTTACAAAACTGTCGAAAACAAACTGTCGAATACAAACTGTCAAATGTTTGCAAACTGTTGAAAAAAGTCGAAAAATTGGCAGAACAAACTAACGAAACTGACGAAACATATTACTAAATGGTCGAAAATCGGAAGATATCTGCTTAAAATGTCAAATTGTGCCAAACTGTCAACAATTTTTATAAAATAAGCCTTAATTGCTTCGAGTATATGTTGTCGTCATTTTGGCAAAATTTCGACAATTTTAATAATTTTACAATTTAGCAACTGCCGAAAAATCATAAAAAACTGTTGGAAATTCAAAAGTTTACATGTATACTATGTGCCACGTTGCTTTTATCATTTTATCGTTTAAATAGTTATTTCCAGACATATTCTGGTGCTTTAAACTTTGCAATTATTGTATAGTTGAATATTTTCTCAGCTTTATCTTGGCTAAAAACTGAAAGAAACTTAACTAAAATTAAATGTTATTTTATTCGAGTAATATTTTTTTAAACTTTTATGATCAAAAATTTAAGTATCGTTGTTTTAATATGTAAATAAATTGAGAGCGTCAGACGTGCAATTTAAATTAAATACATTTATTGCGAATGCATACAAGAATAATATAAAAAATTGTATGGTAAATGGCATGTATGGTAGGCCTACATGTAAAATGCATGTATATATATATATGTGCTTTACATACTTTATTACATGTGATTTGGTATTATGTGTCTCATAACGAAAATTTCCTTTAATGATGGGTCTCATAATTGTCTCATAAGTCTCATTTGTGTCTCATAGAGGAAATTTCCCTTAATGATGGGTCTCATAAGTATATCTCATAGGTCTTATCTGTGTCTCATACAGAAAAAGTCCCATAATGATGGGTCTCCGTGCTATTTCACATACTTACCCAGCTGAAAATTCCCATACAGTCTTATACAAAAATTCAATGAGACTAATGGGATTAATGGGTCCCATTAAAGTCTGTATGAGACAAGTAATGGGTTTCTATGGGGTCCCATTACC
>JAQGBX010007793.1:0-11093 GCA_034698745.1 Megaphyllum sjaelandicum
GACAGTTTGTGACAAGGGGGGAGGGGGGGTCAAAAATACCCAATTTTTGCGTGACATAATTTATGCATGGCCCCTTAGCAGCTTTTCACTCTAACTACGGTAGAGTCACCGACGATACCGAACTCTGGTCCAAACTCGCGAAATATGGCCAGAGATATGGTCAATCAGTGCTTGATTATATTTCCTTGATAAATCAGCAAATTTCCCAGTATAAAACTCCTCTTGCTGAGGATATCACAATATCTTTGCTGTATGGAGGTTTCCATCCGCTCCATCAAACCTTGTTTGACACAGCAAAGATAAAGACACTGGCAGCTCTTCAGGAGAAAACTGTCAAAATTCAACATCGCCTTATTAATTCTGGACGATGCCCCAGCAAAGACCCTTGGCAAGGTCTTGGATTAAAAGATCAGATTCGCAGTCGATCTGATTGATCACAAAAACCAAAACAAGAAAATCCCACTATAAAGTTGGACAATTCTAACAAGTCCATATTTTCCAAAGATAAACCATTCCCTAAAAAGAAGGATCATGAAGGCTAGGAAAATACTATGACACCAACAAAGTCAAGAAACCACAACCTGAGAAACCTAAAACGGTGGACAAGGAAGGTGTGCATTGTTATATCTGTGGACATTTAGGCGTCACTATTTACACATGTCCTCAAAAAACCTCAACAGAACTTAAAGATGAGGACATAGTTTAAAGGGATAACGAGGGCACACATCTCTCACCTAAAGAATAACGTTTTGTTAATTTACTCCTCATTAAGCTTGAAAGTTTTTTGTAAAACTTTAGCTCCTGCTAGAGTGCAACCTCAAACCATTAAAATCGCTCCTGGCTCTACTCCTCAGAAAGTGAAACTTTACAATTTTTCTTTTAAACGCAAGAAACAGATCTCGGACAAGGTTTCTGAGCTTTTATCAAAAAGATATCTTATACTTACAACTTCAGAATGGGCGGCATTTTCCATTCTGGTGGCAAAGAAGGACGGTACAGATGACATGAGGATGGTTACGGATTTTCGGGCTCTTAATCGAGTCACAGTTCCTGATGCATACCCACTGCCTCGTATTGACAGCATTTTGGCCGAACTACATGGTGCATAATACATGTCCATTATGGGCTTAACTAATTGCTATTGGCAGGTGCCGATAGCTGAAGATTGTCAACAGTACTTTACTACTATCACTCCTTTATGCACATTTAGCTACACGCATATGCCCATGGGGGCCAGAAACTCGGCCGCCCCCTGTCAAAGCGTGGTGGACGAAATGATGTCCCACCTGCCTCACATTTGCAATAGGATATACCAGGACAATCTTCTGGTTGCAAATCCGGATTTCACTAAACACCTTAATGAAATGGCTCAAGTTTTTTTCATTACTCATTACTTACGGATTTTCTTTAAAAAGAAAGAAGTGCTTTGTCTTTAAGCCCTTGGTGGATTATCTAGGTCATACAATTACGGCCGATGGGATCTTACCTAACTCGCATAAAATACATGCATTATTAAACTTGCCTTAACCAACTAACACAAAGCAGGTGAAGTCGTTCATTTTATCCTGCCGTTGGTTTTCAAAGTTTATACCTAACCTTGCACGGAAAGCTGCACCATTACACACCTTATTGAAGAAGGATGCAGTCTTTGAATTCAACGATGCCTGCCAATTTGCTTTTAATTTACTCAAAGATCGTTTGTGTCAGGCCCCGGTTCTTAAACAGCCTGATTTCACCTTAGGATTCCGCTTGTTTACTGATGCAAGTCCCTTGGCCATGGGTGCTGTTCTCGTTCAGGGGGATGAGGCACCATTTAATGTCATTGAATATGTGTCGAAATTATTCACTGCTGCTCAGGTGAACTACAATACGACTGAAACGAAGCATTAGCAGTGATCTGGGCGATCAATAAATTTCGTGGCTACCTGGATGGCATGCCTTTTGTTGTACACTTAGACCACAGGCCATCAAGATGGTTGATAACTCTAAACCAGCCTACAGGTAGGCTTGCCAGGCGGGCTTTTAGCGTACAAAACTATGTATTTGATATCAAATACATATGCTTTCTCGACTATTCGGTTCTAAGGCCGAACCGGTTGTGGTAATTCATCCGTTCCTTACTGATGAGCAGCCCATCACTGCCATTGATTTCCGAACAGCACAGCTAAAAATTCGCAATGTGCTCATATAATTGAAGCCTTGTGTAGATGTTTTTGAGGCCACTGCCAGCCTCCGTCACGTCGGTGACGTCATCGATTGAACAGCTGATGTTTGGGATCCCATGTGCCCCACAGCTGTTCATAATCATTCCTGACTCACCTGTTCGCTTGGACGGCGGTTCTTCACGATCACATCACGCAACTCGGAACAAAACGTTTTCCCGACGTGGCAATATCGCGTGTCACATGAATCGTATAGGCGACTATCTCGCCTCTAATTACACGGGCCAATTTGGCAAGTATTTTAGGCGGCTATCCCACCTACCATACATCGCAACTAAATGTTTGTTTTTGGAACGATAAATGGCGCATAGTTGTCTTTGTTTTGCAGGCATCCACGTGTACATACGCACGTGTGCATGCGTTGATTAACACACCAATTGTATTAATGAACCTATCGTCATAGTAACCTCCCTGTTACCTAAGCTATTTACAGTTTTCGGTTGGCCAACCTTTTGTGTTAATTAACACAACGACTGTGTTATTGAAACCAATTGACACTACATTAAATGGACAACGCCCCCTGGATCGTACTTTCACCGAATAGCATTCAGCACCATGGTAGTACTGACGTCCAGTGCCAGTCCACTTCAAGTACGGCCTTCAGCGCCGTAACCGACGCCGTAAGCAGCAGGGGGCACGTACGAGGACGCTCCTGTCCCGTGCCTTCCTCCGGCGGACCATACTTCACAACGAAGCTGGCGGAACAGGCCGTTCCGTCGTCCACCGGTGCAGCATACCATGACGACAAGTCATCATCCGGAAACATGTGGGCCAGGACGGCTCACACCTTGCTGCTTTTCTGCCTTTCCCTTTCCCGGCCCTTTCAAGGGCCAAAACAAAGTGAGAAAGAGATTATTAAGAGCAAGGCTCGTAACCCAACACCGAATTGTGTGCGAGTTAGCCGCGCACACAATCAACACTGTGAACTGCGTGCGTGTTGCTAGCGCCGCACGTTACTAACACCAACACCTTGGAGACCACAGCTGATTATGCAGCTGCTGAAGCCCGGACCTTTCCAAGTAGAGGATATTTGGTCATGGAGGATATTCTTAACCGTTACATTGCTAATGGGGAAGATAAGGGCCCACGGCTTGTTATACCAAACAGTCTTCAAGAGCGAGTAATGCGATGAAACCACTCTAATAACAAAGCAAACCACCAAGGATACAAACCTAAAAATACCAGCCACACTGCTGTATACACAGTCCCAGCATTTCTACAAGATTTGACCGTATTAGCATTGACATTATTGGTTCTATAACCACCTCAACAGATGGCTGCAACTATCTTATCTGTAACTGATGTTACAACTGGGTACTTAGAACTGTTCCTTCTACAAAACACAAGAGCAGACACCATTTCTTTTATCCTTATTAACGAGATTTCCTTGAGATACGATACTCCAAAAACAGTTCGCTGCAATAATGGTGAACAATTTCTTGCTACCATTATGCAGCAAACTGCTGATATTATGGGTTTTATGTTACAGAAGGTGGCACTATATCATTCTCAAGCAAATCCAGTTGAACGGAAACACCGCGACCTTAAAAGTCGATTAGCCATATGTGTGTCCGAGAATCACACAGAATAGGCGAAGTTCATACCTGCAGTATGTTGGGCTTGTAACACGGCTCAGTCCTCTGTCACCAGTTACAGTCCTTTTCAGCACACATTTGCACGTATACCACGTGCACCCCAGGACAATCTTGTCAGATTTAAAAAAATGTGCTTTCATCCAGATTTTATTCCCGCAAACCTGACTGAATGTTTCGAAAAAACCGCTGCCATACTTTTAGACGTGGTAGCCGACCTGGAGCATCACCAAGCTAAACAGAACAGCTCGGCTACCTGTCCTAATTTTGCTGTGGATGATAAGGTTATGATTAAATTAAACCCTATAAACTGAAAAGCTAAAGGGTACTCGGCCAAACTGGCCCCTAAGAAAGATGGTCCTTTGGCGTCTAGGGTGACAGAACGAAGGCGGAGATTTAGTAGATTATAAATGTATTTATTTACAACTATTTACCCGAGAAACTGATTAAAAGTATAATCGCGGAGATCGAATCAAAAGAATGAAAGGTTTAAACTGAGGCCACGTGGCAGGACCAATCGATGACGATGAGAACAAGGCCTAGCACGTGCCAGGCTGCTTGTTCCGGAGGTCAAGGACGCGCGTATGTCCATGCTGAAGTCGAGCGAAAAACGAGAAAAGCCAAGTAAAGGTCGGAGGCAGACCTAAATACCCGGTCTTGAGGGTATCGCTATGACGCGGTAGATCCGGTATGCACCACTTGCAAGTGACAGATAGGGGATCATAAAATTGCCCGGGCGATGTCTTTGGGGTCGCCACGTGGTCGCTACAGTACTCCCCCACCAGTGTCGACGTTACAGTAATGTTGGTTCACGATAACGCGTCGGCGTAACGTGTGACGACCGGTGAGGGCGATCGATGATGAGTTGGGTGCGGCTGTGCTACACACTGCACAGTGGAGTTCGCAGCACAGTTCCTTGTGGCGGAATCGGTGCCAGTGAAGCCGGTGGCGGCGGAGCTGGTCGCGGATGTTGAGTGTTGGCCGCATCGATTGCGGTGTCGAGCCCCCGAAATGCTAACTTGAGCCGGTCCGTGCCGATGGTTGTTCTCCTGCCCCAGATCAGCAGAGTGTAAGTTCTCCCCTGTTGTGCCAGGCTTCGAATAACCCATCGTAGGGCTGCTGGAGTGGGCGACGTATGGCGTCATGCCGCACATGTTGGTAGAAGAGGGGCACAACGGAAGTGCATGAGGTCGCTGGACAATGATATCTCAGGCAGCCAGGTTCATCTCAAAAAATATAAAAGATTTATTATATTTTGTTCACAATTACTCACTGTTCACAGCAAATTCATCACAATAGTTCAATGCATGAAGCAAAACAATGGGGCAAAACTGCAGCCAAACAGCACAATGGAGGCATGACCCTCTCAGGTGATGTTGCCAGCTTGGCAAGTAAAGCATATAAGAACATTTAGACAATGGCAAGATGGCGCCCACAAAAATAAAATAAATAATACCTAACTTACACTAGGGCTATGTGCAAAACAAAAAGGGCGACCTTAGCGCCACCACTCCTAACTTTAACTAGGTACGGGTGCAAAACGAAAAAAATACATACTGTGGCACCCAAGAACATGGTGAAACCTAACTAAGGGGTTTAAGGTGGGAAAAACCTGCTACAAACAAAACCCCTAGCTGTTATTTAAACATAGCAGGGCAAGAAGAAAAAGGGCACACATCGAAAGTGTAAATGCACATTAAATCTAGATACAATTACTCACATATCTATAAAACAAAAGATAAAACATAACCCTCTACTCTCGTTTCTGTAACATAAGGGAAACAAAAGGGAAACAAGAAAAAAGGTGGAGTCAAAAGGAAATAAGACAGACACTCCCCGCTCTCAGATGTCACCAGAGTGTCACACTGACAAAGGGGTGGTAGGTTCGCACCCTTTTTGACTATAGTGGTACACGAGCCATGCTACCCTCCGCAGTGAGGATAACATGCTCCCCCGTAGCGTGGCTCTGCCCGGCAAAAAGGAGTTTATTGGCACCACCACAAATACGGAGTAAGGGCTTCAATTTTGCAGGCCGAGAGAAGCTTAGTAAGGACATCCGCAAAATTTTGTTTTGATCCGACGAAATGCAGTCGAAACAAACCCCTTCTGAAGTGGTCCCTAACAAAACAAAGCTTCATAACAAAATACTTGGTCGTGTTGTTTTCGACTTCGTTCTTGATAGCTTGGATCGCCGATTCATTGTCGAGGAACAAGTCCGGTTCCTGGATGCAATGGGGTAATATGAGTTTAACCTCCTCCAGGAATCTACACAACCAAAGTAGTTCCTTCACAAGGTCGACCGAGGCCATAAGTTCAGCCTCCATGGTCGATTGCACAATCACGGTCTGACGCAAAGATCTCTACAATACCGGGGACTGGCCGATCATCACTATAATGCCCGAGATGGAACGACTCGTATCCACATCAGAGCCCCAGGATGCATCTGAGTATGCACTGACTTTGGTATCATGGCTTCTAAGGAGAACTAGACCTTTATTTTTGGTCTGTCGTATGTAGTTGACCAAGTTCTCCACCTGATACCAAGCCGTCATGGAGTGCGCACTGCTATACTTTGCTAAAGTATTGACCGCGACCAAAATATCAGGTCGGGTCATCCTGGCGAGGTATAATAACGAGCCAATTACGCTCCTTATGGATACGGAATCGGTTTTCCAGTAGAAGTCATCAAGTCGTAGGAGAACACCATTCCTACTCATAGAGGTTCCTTCGCATGTCTCGTTGGGATCATGTCTAGCCTCCTGCTGAGAGTGTCGATGTACGGCGTCTGGTGCATGGTCACGCTTCCGTCAGAACGGTCCTGTTCGAACTGTATACCTAAGAAGGTTTGTACCAGGCCTAGAACCTTCAGATCATAGACCCAAAACAGTCGGTCAACTACGTCCGTAATTACCCTGTCATTTCTCCCTAGTATCAGTAGTTCATCAACGTAGACCATGACCAGAGCATCCCACTGGAGCCGATTAACTCACTCGACACTGTGAAGTGGGATGAAGTCCTGGCGTTGCCACTGCTCATGCAACGTCACCCACCAGCAACGACCTGCTTGGTGTAGGCCATACAAGGACTTGTTCAGCCTCCAGACACATCCGTCGGTTCACGTTGCCCCTGGTGGCGGTTCCATCAGGGCGGGTTTATCAAGCAAACCATAGAGAAAGGCACACTTGACATCGAGGTGGCAAGTAATTCATTCTCCGAACATAACAAGCAAGAGCATGACTACCCGTACAATGGTGAAGTTAATCACCAAGTTGTACACCTTGAAGTAGTCCGTCCCCTTGCATTGTTGAAACCCTTTTGCAACGAGACGGGCCCTGGGCCGGACAACCGCGCCTTTCGAGTCCCTCTCACAGGCATAAACCCACCTACAGTTAAGGTTTCTCTCACCTTACCAAGGCGGTACGGACTCGTAAACGTCGCGCTCTTTGAGGACTTGCAACTCGTCCTTTATTGCTTCCTGCCATTTATCGGCATCCGGTGCCGACATCGCACCCTCATATGTAGTGGGATCTGATTCCTCTACCACGTGAGCTTCAGCAGGAGTAGCAGGATCCGAGAGCTGAGGAGCTGGTTCTTCGGAAACCGTAGGCTCCGTCTTGGGGACCTCGGTATCTGTTTTGTCCGACAAGGCAATTTTGACCTCCCCCTGAAAAGTATTCTTTGGGGAGAAGTCAAGAGCATCGGGGTTGCACGGAAGTTTCTCTTTGTCAGGCAGAAGGCAGCAACCTCGTACTTAGTCTTGAGATGTGTATCCCCACACCGGTAATACACGTCTACCCAATCACCCTTCTTGCGAGGCCTAAGCTCTCGCTTCCAGACCACCAAAGAAGCTGGAGTCGCACTCGGTTGGTCTGGTTTTAGCGGTTGTTGTTGGGGAGCATCTGGGTCACTCCGAGCAGGAACAGTCGGGACAGTCGGAAAAGTCACTGGAGGATGTCTGTCGGAGACATCGTGTCCAGGCTCTAGCACCTCTATCTTGGGGTGCTTCTGTTCGTCAGGAACAGTCTCCACACCCGATTCTATCACCTCAGCCTCGCTGGACTCGAAGCATTTGTTTGAGATGGGGTCATAGAAGCGGTATCCCCTGGTGGTCCTTGAGTAGCCAATTAGGATTTCTGATCGGAAAGTGTCGCCGAGCTTTCCTACACGTTGGGCTGGGGGAACGAATCCATAAACCCTGCTTCCTACCTTTCGAAGGTGAGACAGGTTGAGAGTCCGTCCCCACAGAACTTTGTAAGGAGACCTCATTGACAACATCCGCTAGAGCAGTCGGTTCTTCAGGTAGGTAAACGTCCTGAGGAATTCTGCCCAAAAGCGAGGGGCTAGGCCATAGTCTTTCACCATGACTCGGACGGCCTGCAACGCCGTTTGATTGAAGCGCTCGGTTACGCTGTTCATATGCGGGGCATGGACGTTCGTGCGCATATGTTTTATGCCGCGCTCGGCATAAAACTGCTCCGACGCTTTGGAGCAGAATTCCTCTCCGTTGTCTGTCCAGATGGCCTTGACAGACTTACTAGCCTGCTTCTCCATTACCGTGATGTAACTGAAGATGTGGCTCAGTACCTAGTCCTTCGTCTGCAGCGGATACACTACACTCCAACGCGAAAAAAGTCGTCGATAATGACCAGGTAGTAGCGGCAACCTGCACCAGGCGGGTGAGGGGTTGAACCCCACACATCAGCGTGCAACAGTTCCAGCAGTGCCTTTGTGTAGATTGCATCTACAGCCGGATGAGTCGGACGGCGCATCTTACATCGATAGCATGTTTCGCAGGGCTGCGGTTTATCCTTGAAATCCGGCAAGCCGCGAAAGTGCAAGGACTTGGCTATCTCTAATATTGTTTGTTGCGAAATGTGGTTAAGCCTCTGATGCCACAGTCTTAAAAGCGACGACTCTTGTCCGACTCTTGGCCGACACTGACAATGCTAGCGGTAATTTCCCGCGCATGTCAGGTCGAGGCACCGCTGCCACGTGGTACAGCCGGTTCACTAACTCGCAATGTAGAACCTGGGTCCCCTTTTTGTTAATGACCTTGACTGCCTCCACAGATCCCTGCCAGGTGCAGCCGGCAGATTTGGCGAGTTTAGAGGCCGAAATCAAGTTTCTCCGGCTGGACGGAGCGTAGGCTACATTGCATAAAGCCACGCCTCTGATGGTGTCACCGATCTTAGAGGAGAACACTACCGTGCCCTTGCCGGTAACTTAAAAGGTGCCCGAAAAAAATTCATCTTTATCTGGGTGATCTCCTCCAGGTGCACAAACCACCTGCGGTCATGGCTGATGCTCATACCAGCACCAGAATCCCACGTCCATCTGTTGACGTCTGATCCGTCGGTGCTCAATGTATCCACTACGTCTACCCCAGTCCAGTTAATGGATCCGTCGACGTTCATAACGTCAAAGCCGCTCCAGTCTTGGGGAACGTCAACTACGTTGGAGGCGGCTTCACCCTTCGCCTTACGTCCACAACGTCTTCCACCTCTCCCCCGTTGCGGTGCGGTGGGTTGAGGACCCTGTCCACCAGGATCTGCAACGGAAACCGGTTAAAAAGGCTGAAAAGGGAGTGCTGCAGTACTTCCCTTTGCCTGGCCTGCGACGGTGCAGACCGGCATTCGTTGGCGAGGTGGCGAACCTTCAGGCATCGATAGCAGGTCCTGGTCTCCTTGGGACGGGCTCCTGTTAGCGCAGCACTGGTATGCTTGGAGAGGAGGACGTCGTCACTGGATGCAGGCTGCGTCGCGGCCACACCAAGACCGTCAGCAAATCAGAGACTATTGGCTTTGGAAATGAGGGTATCCTTGACCCTGGCTGGAGTGAACTCCGCATCCGACCATGTGTGCATTAACTTGATCTTGAGATTAAAGGTAGGAGGTCACGCCATCAACATCTGAAGGGCTTGTTCCTCCGCAGCGACCAGGCGACCTGCCTCTTCCAGGAGAGTCACTACACGCTCTACCCTAGCGATGCAGGAGACAATTGACTCATTCGCTTCCAAGCGGAGCGAAACGAATTGGCATCGCAAATGCCAACAATGCTCGCGAAAAGTGGGCTGGTAGATTCGCTGGATATGAAGCAAGACCTCCTTGCACTTTTCACCGGAGAAGCCCTGGAAGAGGGTCTTTCTGATCCGAGGGTGTCCTGAGAAGAAGATGGTTGAGTACGCCTTCATGCACTTCGTCTTAAACGTGGCTCGCTCCACCTGGGAGGTTAATGAAGGGAGCTTACTACGATCAGGAGCGACGTACTCCGTCAGCTCCTGGAACATAAGGGCGACATCTAATTCCTCCCTTCAGGTCGCGTAGTTCGTCTCCGTTAAGACTGTAATCCTAGGTGACCGGTCACCGGAGGGGAAAGGTACGCTAAAACTGTCGTCAGCCATGGTAGATAGTAATTCCGTATATATTTGCAGACTTGCTAGTTAATCGTCCGGCGGCAACAACACGACGAAGTATTTCGCCGTACCCTGTAACCTGTAAAAGGTAAACTCCGATTAACGTTAGTGAAGCAGGACGCTAAAGCTGTCGGCCCGCAAAGTACAAACCCCTCAGTGCTATCCTGAAAATAAATTGATTAGTTGGAATTTCCTGAGCACAGGGGCAACACTGAGTCGGAGAGCGCCTGAAAACGATCAAAAATTACGAATTACGAACGATCAAAAAATCAATGAGCGAGTAAATCAATGAGCAAGAACATCAATTAGCACGTCAGGACAGCGAAGCTAGAAAGCAACATTATTATTATGGCACCATTAGAGTTCTCCATACCAAAGGCGATCAGTACCATCAGGCGCACCGAGGCATCTGTACCCCTTAAGTTCCAAATGGGCTCCTAACGAAAATCCTATCAAGTTGTTCCGTAACTCCACGCTGTAGGATGCTGGGCCTGAACTCTACATATCCGTACACAAAGCAGGGCCGGGGGCCAAAACACTGCTGCAGTTTGTGAAGGGTCGGGCCTCTCCTGACGATGAAGTGACGACCACAGGGGAACAGCGAGACAGGGGCTCTGCCCGCCTGACAGGCTGGAAAACACAACGGTAAATCCGCAGATCATTACCTAGTCAGGCGGGGAACTGTCCTGAGCATTGGCAGGACGAAGTAGCAATCGTCCCGGTCTTGAAATATGTGAAACGGCGACTTGTGGATTAACAATCAGCCAAGTCAGGTACTGCGCTAAACGGCGAAGAGGCGGAACAGCAAACAAAGACAGCCAAAACAGTTCCTGACATCAAGTCCACTTCTTGGATGAAGACACGGAT
>JAQGBX010007794.1:0-11093 GCA_034698745.1 Megaphyllum sjaelandicum
TGACAAGCAAAACACCTTTTTTAGGTGTACCGAAGTACCTTTTTTTCTTACAGTGTGGAGACACTGGATCAATTGGGTAACGCTCTCCTCTCGCTGATATTTGCCCGTGACAAATCTAGCAGCTCTCCTACACCATTTCGAGTTCCTGGGCTCTACCCACCCTGTAAGATTGTTTGATTGATTAAGTAGATTCGGCATTTTGTGCCACACATTGAAAGTGATATAGTTTATTTTGCCATCCATATTGCCTAAACAAGCAAATACCAAGGTCGGGTCCAAGACATGATGATGCACTCCTTTATGGGCCGGCTGCACCAACATGCAGAGGTTAAGAATAACCTAGGGTTAACCTACTGTGTAACTCTAGGTTAAACCATGCACCATCGCAATGCACAAGCAGGGGTTAGAAAAAAAATGAAGAGAAATTTTAACCCAACTACAGTAGTAGGCACGGTTAACCTCGGGTTATTAGGAAAAACAAGATGGCGGACACTACAGATGAATCTGACGAAACTAGGAAATTATGCAAGTTACACGAGACTTACACCACCTGGTCACAAAGGCAGGAGAAGTCAGTATGCGCAATCTGGTAGCATTGATAAAGTTAATTCCTTTTCTGTCCTCCATTTTGGTTTCAACAGGTTAAACATGGGATTCAAAACCCTGGGTATACTTAATCAAGAATTAATTGCTGCAACACAAACATCTAACCCTAAGGTTTACCTGGAGTCAAATTTTAACCTAAAGTTAGTAAATTAACCTCAAATTTAAACCTATAAGTTGGTGCAACCGGCCCTAAATAAATAACCACGTTTACTGCACAATGCATATTTAGTTACCTTCAACGGCAAATTTCATAAACTTTGAAGATATGGTGCAATTTTAGAACTTATTTCTTGTTACTTTTAGAGTATACTTTCCGAATCATCTTTACTCGATTTCATAAAATTCAGGAAAAATTCAAAGTTTTTCCCCGTCATCTTTGCACATCAGGCATTTTAAAATTTGGTTGATATTATTCACCATGAAATGTATTTTGAAAGAATGAATACAAATAAACACGGGTGGAACATTACCCTGTTGGATCCACTTTACCGTGAGCAATTTGGATGTCTTTCACCGTGACCATAACGCAATTTGTAAACGCTCTAGAAACAGCGTGAATATTTTCCATATACAATTCCCTGCATTAGATAAAAGGATTTCGGTTGTTCCAGTACATGCGCCTAGGCGAATAAATCTTAGAAATATGCAACTTCGTCTGACGTATAGCCGCAAAAACTATACTCCACAATCACATGGATAGGAGAACACGCATTACGCCACGGAATGCTTTTCTTGGTACCACGAAAATATGCTGGTGTAAATGCGCTTCTTGGAAAGGAAGATGATGAAGATGGATGGCTTTCTTTTCCGTATAAAGACATGAATTGAATATACGCTAACAGGAAATGTATTCATACGAAATGAGTTGGTAATAGATAAGGAAAGTAATAGAATAAGAAAAAAAAAAGAATGGTAGCATCTTTTGAAATCCAAAGTCATCAAGATCTTGGTGCACATTAGAAACATCTCGAAATAATAACGAGCTAACCCATAAAAAAAAAGAAAAAAAATGTAGGTGCAGACGTGTAATTTGGACATTTATAAGTAAGTAACCGCGTATTGAATGTATATAAATGTATATGCGATTTTAATGGCATAGAAATTCCTACCACATATAAAGCATATGCTCGTATAACCGCCAACAAGTTTTAAGTTATTGATCTCTTGAAACGCAAAGCGTTCGGAGTCTATGAAACTTGACACAGAGCGGGAAAGTAAACCTCATGTTTATGAAAGACGAAATATTTCTCAATTTTAAACATGCCTGCCACGCATGATTCGGTCATTTCAAGATGTTGGCGTGAAGGTTTGCATTCTAAATGAGGCAATATGGGGATTGCTTATACATTTTGAATTCCACGAACGAGCATATGACACGTTCATATTGGACCTAAAATGTAGCATTATATAGTAGCTAGCGTTTATTTCCGAGAAAAATTAAGAAATGTAAACATCATTATGTTTCCAGCGCATGCAGCGGCCATGAAACCATTGGGATAGCCAAGTAATTTTATTATTGTTGTTCGAATTAAAGAACAAAAAAGAATATAAAGCATAAAAAACCATTATCAGAATTTCTGATATGAGGAACATTGATGCTATATTTGAGAATACAATTTTGTACGTTTGGCGCCCCCTTCCCCTAATGACGGTCCTCCCATCCCCCTCCCCCCCACATTGGTACGCTAATGTTCCAAATCAGTTTATGAACTCGGGTGAATTCCAGTGAGCCCTTCTTTAGCCATTACTCCCGAGGAAACCCATTAAGCAACCACCGAGAAACTTTTGGCATTTCCACTAAAGACTTAGTGGCTCGAGTGAAGGAGTTGCAGCAAGAAAATGGGATTTTGTCGTTGCGCTATCCCAGCACGATTCTTTACTGTCCATATAATGACCGTCACATCAAAGTGGTTACATCGATTGGACAATAAGTAACCCTCGTTAATAGGCTCTCATCGTTGCCATATAAAAAGCCTTCCCGCACGATATCGTATAATCCGTTCGTTATGTTTTATGCGCGCATAAAACTTTGGACGAAATACACAAGGTGCAGTTATCCGAGATAATAAATTACGGACAACTAAATTGCGTTTCATCGCGTTATTTGCTACTACATGGTAATTCTGGACAATGGCTTGTCGCGATCTTTCACTTCTACGCAATCATTTCACATCGCGTTACAGTTAATGTACAATGGGGCGACGCTCTTTGATTGCATGTATCAAAGTGGAAACATCCAAATTCACGGCAATGGGATGTTGGCTAATGGAAAGTCAATACAAAATCTTCATGCATTCAAATTTAACAATAGTCTAATCAATTTTTCTTAAAGAAAAGAGGAGGAAATTAATTCGTTTTTAAGTATTAATAATCTATATAGCCAATGGAGAATAAATGCAACTTCGCAGAAACTTTTTTTAAATTCTATCGTAAATTTAAGCATCTTTTATATGATTGTCATATTTTTTCATTTACTTTGGCAGCCTTACATATAATGTACCCGTGAAAATAGAGATCTCTAGATATAAGAAGAGATGTAGGTTTCTTTGTTTGTACGTATGTATATATGTATGTGTAACTTATTTTTTTGTTTGTGTTTTATACGTGATGACGCCCAACGCGTACAAAACGAAAAAAAAATTCTTCCGCCATGGGGCTCCGTATGTTTGTTTGGTTGTTTTTGGACTTTATGTGCTATTTGCTTTTGTGTGGCCGCACCGGTTTATACGGGCCGAAACTGTGGCAGGCCTACTTTCCAACACAAGGTGAGTGTTTCGGATTAGTACAGTTAGTACTGTAATTTATTTACATGCACATGTATGCACCTATAATTATTCAAACTTGCTAGAGGGGTATGGATGATATTAGCTCATATATACAGTATATTAATTATAGGTATCTGTTATTTCCAGGACTGACTATGTTTGCATTATCAACATCAGACAAATATCTAGCTATAGAATTACTCGGTAAACTAGCAGTCTGGTGCCTGACCGTGCATCTCCTCTTCCCTATTCTAGCCTAATCTAGACCAATGGGTAAACGTACACCTGTCGCATACAGACACCACGATTAGATTTCACAGTCTATTCAGCAGGCATTTACCAACTGAACCTCCATTTAAATAAAGCAATGATCTCCCGCAAAGTGCGCTCTACGGCGTTCGTATAAAACCTCGTGATTCATGACGTGTGAAATTGACGACGTCTTAAACACGAAATGCAGCATGAAAATACGGCAAGAGCGAATTGGCGGCAGTGTTGTCCATCCAAAGCAGCTTTTTAGACTGGCTGTACAGTGAATACAGGGATGAAGGCAGTCACTCGACGTTGGGCCATGGCAGCTGATGCGACCATGGCAACAGTCGCCTGGCAACGTCCTCCATGCACATTCCCCATTCCCACACCCCGAGTGCACGGTTATCAAGTTCTTGCCAAATTACAAAAACTCGATATGAATCCTCCGTGATGCGATCCGCATTGGATTATATAATGGTGCATGCGGCGGGGCGTTTGTGAACTATACGTTACGGTAAGACTAATTGTGTGCAGCATCGTTTCGTCTGGTTTCTCAACCGTCTAGCCTCGGCAACGCATAACCGGTGGAACAACAGTTTGTTGGGAGAAATAATTGGACCGAAAGTTGCTAAAATAACCCAACCCAGGTGGATAATTTGGTGTTTAGAAGGCCTGAAGTACCTAGCGCTAGACGCTCGCCTCCAACGTTTTAGTCCTATTATCGATTATTGGGGCCAACGGTTTCTAATCGGAAGTAAATACATGAAAAAAAAACTCTCCTTAATACATTAGAGAAGCATAAACAAAACACGAGTTAGACGATTAAAAAAAAGCAAGTAAACTTTAAAACTGAGAGCATCGTCAAATTATCGCGGGTTGGCCTTCGAGGTCTTTGAACCTTAAAAACTTTCTTGGTACAGTAAACGAAACGTGCGCAGGCCGTTACCGGTAATTGATGTGACCAAATCAAACCACATTCGAAAATTCAATTTTAAAATATGTTCATTTAGGTGTGAGCTGTCAAGTTAGTTCAAAAATATTTCAAAAATAAAGCCTCCATTTGCTATAGCAGAATGCTTTTAGAGAAAGTATTACGAATCTTATACAGATTTCGTAATTATGCCGATATCACGTGACTTTTCATTCATTCCATATGTGAACATTTTCCGGAGACAGATTATTTTAGTCGTTGATTCGATGAATGATTCACGTGATATCGACTAGTAGGCCTACTGTAGCTCTGCATATATAACGTCCATTAACTGGAATTCAACACTGATGTGAAAGAAACCGCCAAATCAATCCTAGATTAATTTTAGGCTCAATGTTTGCTTTTATTTACATTTATTCTAAACAAATATTTTCTAACTGCGGCGAAATTACTCCGATGAAAAATGAACACGCTTCGTAATGTTCTACGATGCATGGTATGTGTATACCAGGGAATAGCAGAAACGTTTAGAGACCACATTAATTTCTAATTATTCGTCAGCAACGTAAATACGAGAGACTACTTCGAATCAAGAGCTACAGTATACATTTACACTATATTTTTGTGCAAATACCATTAAAATAAATTTAAAGTTTTCTATGATTACATGTATGCATATATGTTATGATCATCGTTTTGCAAGTTTTGACTTATAATATTAAGATTCTAATACCAAATTGCATTTGGTAGCATGTACTGAAGTCCGTCTCATAAAAGATTTCCTCAAAATACTGCAAACCAGGTTAAAAAAAACTATGAATTTTCCTAAAACAATTTCTTTAAACCGATGCAAGCCAGAGTTCCATGTCATTGCGACGAGGACAATCTCTACTTCAGTTTTGAAAGCTAGACAGTCACCTTGTAATTCTGCAAGATTGTTTTCTTTCACAGACTTTAATACCCGACTATGTTATGTACTGAATGCTGTCTTCGAAGCCTTCGTATGATTGAACGGATCTTCAACTAATCCTTTTCGCGTTTTTCTTAAACCGAGATAGAGCACGAAACAGTCATTATAATGCACTTTGAGATACGGACCTTGAGAATATTTGTACAGTAAAGAATTAATCAATTTCGAGCTTCCGTCTATAAGCTGATTTATTATCTTACAGTACATGTGCTTGTAAAATAGTATACATAAATTGTACATCATGTACGTTTTTTGTCAATATCATCAGCCATTTGGTGAAACTTTATTACGATATTAAAACAAAACTAAAAAAAAACCTAATATATTCATGATTATCCCAGACATAGCATCTTCGCAGCAAGATAGAATTTACAGCAATAAACTTACAATAGCAAGAAGGGGATCGATATTTAGATTATTGTACTGTATTTTTTTTGGTTCAAAAACTGATCGCTGTACATTCATTTCAAAGATTCTCGCACGAACAATGGGAAACAATCGTCCGCAATTCTTACCCAGTTTCCTCGAGTCAACACCACCTAACAATGTTTTCTTTTGTATTTAGCAGTCAAATAGACAATGGATGATTTCTTTATTTCGCCTGAATGAAGGACAAACATGGTTGTGGAAATGTGTTCATCGCCTTGTTTTTCGTTGGTAGGCCTAGAGTATGAGCATGGGAATTCCAAACAAGTACACTGTACAATATTTTCTAAATTGTATTGATACAGTACGTTCACAAAATTTCAATTTCACTAATATGGCACATACTGTATGAATAGAATACAATGTACAATTGATGGACAATTTCGGCGTTCTCTAAAACTATGCGTAACTTAAAACCTTGAACATTTAGCATACAACACGAGCCTTTGTTTGGTTAATTTTCATAAATTATATTAATAGCTTTATATGGATAATACATTCATCATTGTTGTGATAATTAATTATAGATGAATTAATTGCAAAGTAAATTCCCGCTCACACTTCGACTGGAGGCTTGCCTTAAAAACTGGTTGAAAATGCAGCTGAAATACAGACCATGCTGGTCTGAATTACATGTCATTAGTTATAAAGTATCACTTAAACATATTAGCCCTTTTAATATACGTTCCATTGTTTTCGGTTTTACGTGCATTCATACAATTGTAGAATGATGCAGGTATTAACCTACATCACGAAACAAAACCGAATGAATATATAAAAAAATCTTTAAAAAAAATAGTAACTCATGCATGTCAATCACGCATCAATTCAAAGAATACAAAGCAAAATATTTTATCGAAATCCATTTTGAACACCTAAACTATAGGCATTACGCCTCTTTAATGTCTACTATTACAATACTTTTAACGATAACAAAGGAATTTATCCATTAAGAAAGATAAGATCATAGTATGATCAGATTCAGATGAAATAGGATTGCGTTCAATTCATTTTTTCTGACCTTACAATATGCTCCCAGAAATTTCCAACCCACCCTAACATTTATAGTCGGATGTACTTTATTCACGTTTATGTATCATATGATTAAGATCCTTCCTAATGACATTACTGGCCCTTGTGGACCCATATCAAACTCATTTTTTATTATAATGTTCATAATTAAAAAGTAACGGCACATCGATTTTCCTTTATAAGATAACGACCGATTATGCCGAAAAAGATTTCAAAGTTACATCATACACGATTTTAAGATCCTGAGTTCGCACATAAACGTAAAAATATAATTTAAAGAAATTACGATTGTTTCGCAAACAATCAATCGTAAACACGCTTTAAACGCGCCGTATATATAGTTTTGAACATAATTCGCGAAGCTGCAGTTAATAATTACGCGAGTCTATTAACATTTTTACGAATCATAAAGTACGGTAATGTCCCCAGTATGACTATTTCCCCTTTAAAATGCGGAATTAAGGACCCCAAAGACAAAACCTCCGTATTCAAAATGCGGTTCTCCCGAAGCGAGGAATACATTTCAATGGTCGTAAAAAGTCGATCGGTTAATGGAAGACCAGAAAATAGGATTTTTGCTCATGTTCCATAGCCGACTTTATGAGGGAGGCATTTTAATACCGTATCCTTTTTTGGGGGAATAGAATTAAAAGGCCAAGAATGGGCTTATAAACACGAAGTATTAACATCATGAGCACTAACGCGGCGAAGATGTACGACGAGGATCATAGAGCCCTTGTTCTCTGGAGGACCTTGGGGTCAAAATAGTATCCATGCATGAAAACGTCTGCTATACCAAATCGTTTAGATCGAGTGGCGTCATTACACTATAGATGTTCCGGATGAGTTGCGAATGTGCGGGTATAGGAAATTGGAAAGGAAAAACATTGCGAATACGGTATATGGCTATTTAATCTCGGGACTACTTGGGCCAATTACATTCGATGCTACATCTTCGACATCGCTTTGAACGTATACGATCTTAAGATCGTACGTTCAATTCAAATCGCAAATAGTTGCAGCCCCGGAAAATTTTCATTTTCCAAACCACCGCACTTACTGTATGTGCGGTATACAACTTATTTACTTCCAACTACGCGAACGCCTCCGCAGAATTTAATTCCACACAACATATGCTCACCGAACGATTAGCATTTCTCAGCGCTAAGCAGTCAAGTGGTATTTTATGCTAATTAAAAGTACGTTAATGCTAAGTCCAAATATTAGAAATGGATGATGAAAGACAACGAATTTACATGATATGAACAACGCGAAGCTATATACATCTATGTTGCATGCTTAGATGTCAAAATCGTTCATAATAATACATGCAAATATATAGGACTATAAACTGTATAGACGTGTCTTTACATTAATTAGGATACAGAATTGATATGTGATGCACCCTTCTGCCATGGCCCACCTGATATTGATGGGCATCTTACATTGCCAATTAAGCTTCCTTGCATATCGCATTGTATATACTGGGTGGAACAGAATAGAGCCACCCCATGCTTTTTCATTTCCTGTTATAGTTTCGTAAATTCTGTTTGTGCAATTAAATAGGAAATCATGTGTGCTCTATCCAATGATATTATTACATTTGACCTATGACTATATTGTTTCACGGAAACGTGTGCTCAAACTTTTTTAACTTAACATGTAAGAGAAAATGTCCAATTAGGAAAAGTAAGATAATGGTATGTTTGCATGAAGTCAACAGCTTTTATCTTCATTAGCAATTATTTCATGTTCTTACAATGTTGTTAAAAATAGGAGCAAACATCAATTGCCAGCTGCGCTGCAACACACAAGTGCACTGCAGTGAAGGAAATATGGGGTAGCTTTTCTATTCTATTCCACCCTGTATATGCACATGTAGTTGGTTGGTTTTTGGACCCTTTGCATATTTCTGCATAAGACATATTGTACATTGCACCACTTATAAGAAATTTGGACGTGAAAGTAACAATTTTATTGGGGCAAGAAGTGTATATACGGAAGTCTGCTTTTGTTGTTACAAGTTTGCTATCACCATTTGGATTTGTCATTATCAGAATATTAAAATCCGTCAACGATCAATGTTTATTTTTTTATTTATTTTATTTTATTTATTATTATTATTTATTATTATTATTTTATTTATTTATTTTATTTTTTATTTTACCACAAGTGGTATTTTAATTCTTTATAGTAACAGAATTTACGTTTAAATTATATACAGTATTCCCAGAAAAGTTAATCCAACAAGAGATATGGTTGTTCGAGTCAAATCCGTATACAAAGATTAAAGTGATATTCTAAAAAAAAATGCGAATTAAGGTTAGAAAATAAATCCACGTTGAACGATGAGGATAAGCCCATCATGGATAAGCTATATTAATGACTATGTGGCAATCGATATGCTCGAAAATCGAGAATGGATTTAAAATGATTTTCGGCACTGGATACTGCGTGCCTTAGCGTTTCTCGCTAAACGTAAACGATCAAGTTCCTGAAGTTGTCCAAACAAAAAATCATATTTCAAGCTTAGCTTTAAAAAGAAAGAAAATTTATGAATGCTACTCCTTGCTACATCTTGAATCCACATAAGCACCATGGAACTCCGGAATATGATATAAAGCTACGTACGTTATATAGAAGACAGGAAATCTTTTGTTTTAGCTATAGTCTTAGGCAGCACGGATTTAAGGACGTGCTGAGGACTATAGGTGCCCCATTTATCATATAAAGACGATGCCATATTAAAATGTACGGTACCATATCAAAAATTGCTATTGTATGCAAGTTTAACGAATGCAGACAAATCTGTAGCTTGTGAAACCCCTTGCAACACAACCCGAGTTATAGACGGACGTTCGTTTTGCCTAACACCTTTAATCCAACAGCAAACACGAAAATCCGGGAAGGAAACCGAGCAATACCGTACGTTAGATGAACTAATAAATGGGAATTTTTTATGGCTTATAGTTTATAATGAAATCTGCAAATAAGATGAGGTTACTAACCGCCAGCCAAAGAAATTGGACTGGCATCCACGGACTAAATACCCCTACGCAAAGTGTATGACAAGAGTCTTATAGATCAGAGTTTGCTGTTTTCATGACTCGGCATTCTGTGATGGTTTAGGAAATGTTAAGATTTTTTCTAAGCCAAGCAGTTTAACGTCATGTGATACTAATGTATCAACGTTGTGCTGCACACGACAGTTTTTTCTCCTTCTATCTATTCGATTATTCCTAATTGAATGACAATTCCTATTCAAAACACACCATAAGTTTAATCCGTGCAAGCATGATTCTTTGCGAGATAAATTAAACGTGTAGAATTTGAAATTCGGAACAACTTTAAGGTCATTTAAAAATTGCAAGAGGCGAATTTGCATAACCATACCATCAGCACGCAAAATCACGAAGAGAAGCCATAATTTAAAGTTAATTACAAAAGCTAAAACGCATATCACATACCGGTACAATTGTACATGTACTGTATATCCTTGGTGATACGTTTTAATTTTTGAAAATTGCGAATAGATCTTATTACGAGCCTGCAACAGGGCTTGCATCACAATATACGAAATACCAGTATGACACTCCGTGTTGGCACCTTTCATGTTCCCCTGGACAATAAAAACGACTGCAGCACAAGAATTAATATGGCGGATTGACCCGATACCTTCCGGCGGGATATGAACGTATCATTGGCTAAGTATAGGCCCTACATTATAGCAATCCATTTGCAAGGAGTGATACGATAAATGCATTTCGCTCAGGTCCCTCGTTAGTCGGAATGTTGGCGCTGCGAATCGGGACTAAAGGAAAGCGCGAAGTGCACATACTGGTATTTCGTATACTGTGGCCGGCCTGCATTACGTAATCTTTTCATCGAATAAGCGGTTATAGGAATGTTCCTCCGGCTAATTTTAACCAAGGCCCAATGTAATGAATATAATGACACGTGATAATGGCAGATGACGAAGTCTGCATAAAGCCTTGTTCGCACAGGCTCCTAAGTGTCTCCTAAGTCTGAAAAAGTTAGGAAAGGATCTCCTAAGTGGATGTGCGAATGCAGCTCTCCTAAAAAAACTTCTCTTAGTTAGGAGAGTAAAGTT
>JAQGBX010007795.1:0-11091 GCA_034698745.1 Megaphyllum sjaelandicum
AGTCCTGATCCATAGCACCCTCTGCTACAATGATGATATTTAATCTTTGCCCCATATTTCGTTCCTATTATAATAAATTATGCCGTTAAGGATACTACTTTCATTTTGCTCACGAAACAAAAAACATAAAAGAGTATTAGTTTTTTTTGCACACAATTTTTGCACTCCAATTACGCAACTCAATGTATCAACAATTATTTACATACATTAATCATTTAATTACAATAATGTTTTCAACTATATTCTCAACTATATACATGTATATATTTGCATACAAGGATACCTTGTATACATGCCCAATTTCAGGGCGGTCAATGCAAACTATGAGTTGAATCCTATTAATTCAGGATTCCCCCAGAAATTTCACATTTAACTTCCCTGACTTTTTCAGGTTTTTAGGCAAATTTTCCTTACCAATAACAAAACTGACATATGCCAATGTTAACCACAATTTTGAAAAATCTACACAGGACAACTTTCAATTTTTTTCAATATTTACCTATGTCAATTCTGAAATTTTTTGCAATATTTACTAATGTCAATTTTGAAAGTAAGTTTTGCAATATTTACCACTGATGAAAATTGCAGGGAAAAAAAACCAAGAATTTCCCACTTTAGCATGACAATTTTTTTTAATTTACAAATTTGCATCTAAAAAATGTTGAAAGTTTTGAAAATTTGTAGTCAGAAAAGGTTGATAATTTGTCCATTTGACATTTGTCCTCAAAATGTTTTCCAATTTATCCACGGAACTGGAAAATTCTAAACATTTGTGCTGGAAAAATTGAAAATCTTTAAAATTTGTATAACGAGAAGTTTGAGCATTTTGCAAAATTGTCCTCATAAACTGTTGATAATGTCACAAATATGTATTTGGAAAACGTGAAAAATTTTTAAAGTTTGTCTTCGGAAACTTCTGAATGTTTTGCAAATTTGTTATCGGAAACTGTTGAAAATATTGAAAATTTGTAAGGTATTGGGAAAATTATAAAAATTTTGCAAATGGGCCCTGAGCTAAACTCGCAGAAGCAATACTTTTGGATTGTGACAAAGTTAATTTTAAGACGCTGAATTCCCCTGATTTTTTTTGATGATTTGTGTGTAAACAGAGTTCAAAACGATGTTTGCATGGTGAAATAAACACAATTGGTTTATTCAAGTAAAAACTTAAGGATAATCATCTGCACGATGTGATCGTGGCAGCTGACAGGAACAGAGTGTGACAATAATACGAAAGAATGTCAGCCGGCCACTAGCAAAAAGGGCAAAGGTGACGTGATAATCCGCACTAATTAGCGCGCCTAATTAAGCATGAAAAACAAGCGCGCCAAGGTAAACAAATGCACGAGGCGCGAAAGTCTAATCGCCACTCAAGGGCGCACTGCATTCTTAACAATTTTCAATCTCAATTTTGGAAAATACGACAATTTTTCACGTTGTCATTGGTCAGAAATTTTTTGTTAAAACCTGGAAAAGTCAGGGAAGTTGAAAATAAAATTTCTGGGAGAACCCTGTTTATACTTCTCAATTTTTCAATAATGCTAAATAAATACTTTTTTTTCCTCCTCTCCTAACACGGTTCTATCACTGCTATTTTGAAATTATGATCATTTATTATGTCCTGGCTTATGTTTTTTGTTGGCAATATCTATTACTCATGCCTGGTAGCCACAAGCAAAATCATCGAGAAAAAACTCACGTGAGAATAAGCACGAGGTAGATTCGAATTTCATTCTTTGTGCCAAGTGAGTAAGATGCGAGTATTTGCTGCCATCTAATACTCAAGTGAGCAAGAGCACTACCAGCTTGCTCATACTTTCTCAGATTTTCATTCTTTGTTCGGCCCTTAGTCTTGTATTATAAATATTGAATACACGTCGTATGCATTTTTTAAAAAGTTGGACATGTAAATTGTAATTGGAATTTCAGCTCAGCTCCAAGGAATATAAACGAAACAAAGAAATTCAAATTGCACTAATATTGGCAACTCATTCTATGTCACAGGGATGTATATGTTTAAGTGTTTATTACTCCGTTAATTTTAAAGTAATTATTTTTTAATATGCATACTTCTAAATGAACTTTCTAGAAGGCGCACCCTGTCTAGCGGGCGATCTTGGAATTAAGATTCGAAGATCGTTTTGCCCCCTTCCCCGTTTTTTACGAGTCAAGATAATTAAAGAATTTTTTTTGAATAAACAAATATACCCCTGTAATAGATTACTAAATAATGTATCATTGCATATTATTAAATTTGAATTTATCAACCGATCATTCTAGATTACCTGAATCGCATTTCAAATTTGGGGAAATTATGTTTAGAAACATGATCGTGTGACCAGACGACATTGTTCATTTGACCTTAAATATGCGTGTGGAATTACCTTTCAGCACAGTATAGCGAGTATTCCTTCATCAGCCATCAGGTCACTGTGCATCACATACCGTACGTTCTCCTCTACACGTCTGTATAGGTAGGTGCAACCTTAATAAATTGTTAATGGGACAATATCGTCAATCAAAGTAGCTTTTTGCTTCATGGGGAGAATGGCACAAAAATAACAGTCGCTCTCACATCACGCACTAAAGGCAAAATTGCGTCACAAATGACGCCCTTCGGGTGATTTTTGGCGCCATCTATTCGCCATTTGAATCCCTATTTTCGGTTTGCAGGGGCCAGGGGGTGGGAAGGGTGGAATTTTGCACCATAGGACTCCCCCTTAAAACCACATAAAACAACATTTTGGTGAGGAGGATGGGATCCAGTTCAACCTCGAGCAAGAGAATGTTCTGGAAGATACCTGGCAGCCTGGAATACTCTACACTTATATTACCAGTGAGTACAAGACAGACTTTAGGCCTACTCCACAATGCCTGTGAAAAAAATTAAAGCCTTTGACATTTCCAAGCCGGCTTTGTGGACATTTTACGCTGATTGGTTAGGATACTACATGGAAGCAAACAACATTACTGATAATAGCAAAAAAAGGCAACCCTGTTGACTGTCTGATAACCTTCCACTTTTGCCATTCTGAGATCATTGGTGTCTCCTGCTTCACCATCTGACAGGTCCTATGTGGAACTGATAAATTTATTAAGTAAGCACTTCGCTCCTTACCCTGCAGAAATTTATCAGCAGTTCCACTTCCAAAAGTGGCTGCAACAAGAATCTAATTGCAATGCAAACTATGTTGTGGAGCTTCACTATCTGGTGGAACATTTTAATTTCGCAGATACTTAGAATGACATCTGAGGGATCAGCTCGTTTGCGGCCCCAAAGATGAAGAGCTACAATCCCGTTGTTCGCAGTGACAAATCTCACACTACAATCAATCTGCTATGCAGCGAGCTGTGGCCGCTGAAGCAGCTGCCAGACATGCTAAAGAAATCTGTGCTTAAACCACCCCATTGTCATCAGCCTCAGTGCATTAATTCCACAAAGGCAAGAAAAACTGTCACCACAAGAAAGAGTCATCCTTGTTTACAGAGAAACTGAAGCATCATGCGTGTTTCCGCTTCGGAGAACAACATCACCCATAACAGTGCCAATTTAAACAAAATGCAACTTCTGCAGAAAACTAGGCAAATCGAATGTGTTTGCTTGTCTAAGTCCCGAACTTTCAACCAACGATCAGGCGCAATAAAAGGTAATTCTAGAGGGCAAGTTAACCAGATAGAAGCCAGTCCAGGACGAGCTCCTGCACCAGTGAGCCAGCCTCTAGCTGACATTCCCCGCAGCATGTAACTGTGCTGTTGGATGGAAACCCAATCCAAATGGAAGTTGGCTCTGGAGCTATGTAAACAGCTTTCTTAAAAGCTAAATTTCTGGCAGTCTTTGGTTAAGACTCCCTGGGCTAAAACCATCTGTGCAGTAGTTCACGATTACCAGAAGCGCTAAGTTGTGCAGCATAAGTCAAGTATGGTTACTATTGTGGGCAACCTCAATGCCGACATACTTCTAGGAATATGTTATCTCCTTTCCGCATTGTGTCCAGTCAATCAGGACTCCCTATTCGGGCATCCAAAACTCCAAAAAAATATTCAGAATTTCGCACACCGAATCTTTAAAATTAGATCTGGGTGAATTTATGTCCAAAATAAGGGTCCACAGTCCCTAGTGAGATAGTAATCAAAGAGTGAAATTGTACATGTTGGCAAAGATCAATTAAAATAACACTATTGCTTTTGGAAAGTTCAGCTGGAACTTCCAAAAAACAATAGCATCATTATACTTGATCTATACCAGAGTTCCCCAGAAATGTGATATTAAACTTTCCTGACTTTTCCAGGTTTTAAAACAACTTTTCCTGTGTAAAGACACAATTCACATATTCAAATGTTATCCACGATTTTTCAAATTTGTACTCTGAGAATTCTGTAAAGGTTGAGAATGTTTTCGATTTGTCTTCAAAATCTGTTAAAAATTTTGTGAATTTCTCCTTGGAAACCGTTGATGATTTTACAAATCTGAACTCTGGAAAACGTAAATTTTTGCAAAATTGTAAATGGGAAAACGTGGAAGATTGTAAATTATTTAAAGGTTGTCCTCGAAACCAGTTGACAATTTTGTGAGTTTATCCTTGAGAAAAAAACCGAAAATTTAGCACATTTGTACTGCACGGAACATTTGAAAGCTTTAAAATGGTCCCTTATGTAAGACAGTAAGGAGGCGGGTTGCGGAACTCAAGAATTTTATTTATTTTCGCGGAGCCCGGTAGCTTACATGGGCTGGCGCACGCAATTGCCGTGCGGAGAGCGATAGCACGTCTGGTACGCGAAAACAAAATTACTGGGATCTTCTTGATCCGTTGTGGAGAGCCTCTTGAACTGGAACAGTCACGATCCACTGGAAAGGGCACGAGGCACAGTGTCGAACTCTCGAACGCGGCCGTAGCGCAATTTCAGTGATGACCGGTAGAAAATCCGGTCGCTTTAACACTTACGCGGCACACGCGGTTCTTCCGTACGCGGAGCGTGGACATTGGGTATGTCCCGATGACTGTCCTGTTGGATGGGTGCAGTGTGACTTGGCTTCGATCTGGACACGGTTGAATTACCAGTCACTCTGGTGCACGGTGCTCGGACACGCGGTGGACTTGAGGCGGGACTCACGGTCTCTGTTGGTGTACCTCCGAGTCTGATGTGGCACAATTCCTTGATTCAGAATCCTGGAACACTGGATCTTTCGCTGGGAAGCTGGTCCAGTGGACAGGAACTCTGGAACACTGGTTGGACGAATTTTTCGTTTGGCTGCACAGCACGGCAGCGGCGTTATACACTCGTCGGGGTGGCTGCCTTGTAATTCGAACTTTTGGGTTTGCTTGAGTTTGAGTCAGGTTGAATCTCGACCTCCTGGTCGTAAAAGATGCGTCGTCGTGAGCATGGACGACGTCTTCAGTTGCAGTCTCGATCCTGACTGATTTTCTTAAGTTTCTTTCCATTCCAAATAACCTTGGTTCATTTGTTATGCAACATGAACCAGGGTGAAAATTGGATGTGGTGGCATTCTTCGCATAATTAATGAGGCTCGAACGCGGCGAGCGCAGGTCGAGGTCGAATGCCAAAGGTTTGGCAACCTTGGGTGACGGCCGCTCAAAGTGGCCGGGCCGTCTCACAGTATGGACGCCACTTCGATCCCATTCTACTTGAATTCAAATAAAAACAGAAAAAAAATGTAACGAATTTAGGACTCTGTTGGGAAAGAATTAGCTGATTAAGCTCTTGTCTGTGGATCATTATTAATTTCAATGTACAAAGTCCCTATTTTTAACATTAGAGTGTTCTGCACCACCTTAAAATTAATGCGATGTGCATTTAACATTATTTGTAAAACAGCTGCAGTGTACGAAAGTACATCTTCTGTAGTAGACATTCAAAGGATTTTCAGAAAATTAATGAATAAGTTGATGATTAACGAATGCATTGTTTAAAATTAGCCTACATTTGGAGAAATTCGGATACTACCTCACAGTATAGTGAGTGTGCAAAGAAAATAATGTTTTGTTTCAAAGAACGTTCATTATCCGTGTAACTGTGATAAAACGTTCTTTCGACCAGCCAGATAAAGTATAATACATCACCTGACAAACATTTTTAAACTAAGCATGTTGGTATTGCTTCTGTAAGATAGATAAATGACTTTGGTCTTTAATGTCCATCATTGCAGAAACGGTATGTTAGGACAGTGCATCTATTCTGAAGAACTTCCATAGGGTTACTCAGTTTAACTTAATAGCTTAAGTGAACGTACAAGTAGAAAGATCCATCACCATTGAAGCAAAGCGTAAAGATAATGCATCAGATTGTTATGCAAGATAATATTTGTATCTTTACTAAAAACAAAGTATAAAAGTTATAACTTCAAAAAGATAGCGCCTTTATCAAACATAAATTATCCGTAAGCGTAGCAGGTGTATATTTTTAGATAAAGATAAAACACGCATTGAATGTTCTAAAATATGAAAGATTGGAGTGATTCCGAAAGAAACTTACAAGTACATTTTTCAAACGAAATGACTTCGTTCAATTGATCACAAAAACGCCATCCTGTAATTTTTACATTATTAGCTAACCCTATCGGCCCAGGAATTTTGTAAGGAAAGTTAGATTATTTTTCATAATAATCTTCAAAAATCTTTCAGCTAAAGTTAGATTTGGCAATAAATGGTAATGTATCCCAGTGAAAGTATATTCAATGATCATTGTGGACATATACACTACAGGGAATAATTTAACTGAAAATTAATTTGCAGCTTTTATCCCACAGAACATTGAAATTAGAAAGATTTATGTCGACATTTGTCAACTACAGTCAAACAATATCAAAAAATCATGAAAATAGCACATATTTAACTACACAGCTTTGGTTCCTATCCTAATAATTTAAGTTAAAAATTAGGCATGGCGCATACTGTGCAACTTTAAAATAAAATAATATCAAACAAGTCATGAAATTTAAAAAGTAATTATTTTTCCAGAAGAACATGGAAAACCTTTGTGAAAAAGTTGAAAAGAAAAATCAATACGAGACGTATCATATTTCATACATGTATCTCAAAAATTCAAAATCCATAAATTCACGTACGTATGTGGATCTCGAGCATGCATGCATGTTTCGACTTATATTTCAAAAAACCACATTCAAATGCCTCACTCTACTTAAGTATGCTATTTATTGACCTATTTCCAAATCGAAATTTAAAAATGGATGCAAATTACACAAATTTCACAAATGACGACTACTGCAGCTCAAGCATTTCCATTCCATTATCAATGATCCTTGAAAAACGCCTGTGGATAGATGCAATCATCATTGATATCAGACAGCTGGGAAAATATGCTTTGAATTCAGAGCATGTTTCAATGATATACTGGGCTATAAATTTCCTAATGTTTTGTGATTTAAATAAAATATTCATTTTTATGTTATTTACGAGAATTGGTATCGGCTATCTCGGTCAACCATTCCCCTAAATCTCTTCTTTGACATGTCATTCCAACAGTTGTCCCCAGGAATCAATAACGAAATGTGATTATGGACGTAAAAAAAAGTGGTGAATCACAGAGCCCATCGAGGCAAATTTGACAGTGAAGACAGTTTGAACTGAACCATAGAATGACAGCACTGACAGGTTCATTCCCCTGACTTCTCAAATGATCCAACAAGAATGACAACAATGACAGGAGAGCACCTTACTTAGTGCAAACACTTAATGAAGCCTTTTATAGGTGAAATGTTGTGAAAACAGTGTAAGTTGTCCTTATGTGAGACAAGGAAACTTCAATAACAAGGAAACTTTCCAAGAAGCAAACTCATTAAAAAGGGCGTCATTATCTTGTTATTTGTTGGTCCATTTCCAATAATCGAAAAATGCTTACTCGGGAACACGTCATAAAATGATCAATGTTTTGTATTTTTCTGTCGAAAATTTGACGTACTTGTAATCTTCCGTCCAAAACGTACGTTAGACGTTTAGACAGACATTTTGACGTTATTTTTTTAGTCAATTTCCAATAATGCCGTCATATTGTGGGCATTTTTCCTTCAAAAAATGGTTACTCGAAAGACGGAAATACTTTAAAATGGCGTCGTGTTTTTGTATTTTTAGTTACGAAAAATTTACGAGATTTTCCGTCCAAAAATGACGTTACCTGGAGAGACATTTGACGTCATTTTCAGTCAATTGTCAATAAAGACGTCGGAAACACGTCATAAAATAACGTCGTTTTTTGGAATTTTGCTGACAAAAATTAAATTGACCTCATTTTCCGACCAAAAATGACGTCACCTGGAGAAACATTTTGACGCCATTTTATATTTATTTTTCGGCCATGCAGTTTTTGGTCATGGATGATGTTTTTATAACGTCCATAACTGACGTCATTTTTGGTTGGGTCGTAAAGTGAACTTCTTTGAAACAGAAAGATACTTTCCCAGCAGAAGAAAATGGAAGATAACAAATTCGCCACTCAAAAAAAAATGGTAAAAAATACCTAACAGGTCACTCGAGATTGTGCTCAACATCCGCATGCCCTTAAGTGCCAAAGCTATGGGGTCCAATGATAAGTCAGCATGGATCCAGTTTTCATATTTGATCTTGAGGATATCAATTAATAAACATTTGATGGGAGAAAGAATTGCACCCAGGGTTGCATAAGGCGTCGTGGGCAGTCATGATTGAAGGACTCGACACACAGGGGATAACAAAAAAAATGTAATAACTTGTATATACGAATGAAAAACAAATCGGCAACTTGACGAATCTGCCAAAGCCATCCATTGTAGGGAAAATCCACGACGGGGACATCAGGGCAGAAATATATGATGATAAGTGAAGCAAAAACTGATTTGATGGATGCAACAACAGCCAAGCCACGTTGAAGCGTTGAAGACATGGACAAAGTGATCCATGCTGAGTATGCAGTACGAGGCGCAAACGACTGCGGGCAATCCGGGCGCTGGAGCAAAGGGAGAAGCATTGCAGATAAGTTTTTAAGAATTTTACAAGTTCACGTTTATTGATTTCTTTTTCAGATTGCACTCGCAAGGATGACCACCAGCATTCCAACAACTCTCTGTACGTGTCTTGCACCGCGTGTTCACTTGCTTGAAGCCTCTAAATGTGTATAGTTTTGTTGCAAACCAAAAATTCGAAAAGCGACCTGGACGTGTAACGATTTTTAATTGTTATTTTGCAGTAATTACAGCACTGCGTTATCAGAAATTGGGATTTTATTACCGATACTCGTTTGGAATATATCTTGTGTCCTAATGTGCAGCATATTTCCAAGAAATATGACAATACAGGGTGTTCCTTAAGTCTTTAACAGGAGGGGGGGAGGGATAAGGGCTAGAAGTCAGTGAAATCCCCAATTTTTTTCTTAATTGTTAGAGACGTGAAAATTTTGTTCGTGTCGTTAGATAGAATGTTATGGGTTCTCTATCCATTGATGGTATTAACATTTACCTAAGACCATCTTTTCAACGAAATTGAAAGTATAATATTTGAACCGTAACGCCTATCAAATTAGGAAAACGAAGAGAATGGCTTGCTTGTATGTATTCAACTGGTTTCGTTTTTATTGGCGATTATTTGAAGTTGTTACAATGTTTTTAAATTTGGGGTAAACACACAGTTGTTAGCTGCGCTGCATTACACTGGCGCACTGCAGTACATGTTCGTAGCTTACTGCAGTACACTATTGTGCTGCAGCGCAGCTAACAATTGGTCTTTTGCCCCTATTTTCAAAACATTGTAACAACGTCAAATAATTGCCAATAAAAACGAAACCAGTTGAATACATACAAGCAAGCCATTCCCTTCGTTTTCCTAATTTGATATTTTGTCCTAGGTGTTACGGTTCAAATATTATACTTTCAATTTCGTTGAAAAAATTGTCTTAGGTAAATGTTAATAACATCAATGGATAGAGCACCCATGACATCCTGACTAACGATACAAACAGAATTTTCACATCTCTAGCGGTTAAGAAAAAAATTGGGGCTGTCACTGACTTCTGGTCCACCCTGTATATAAACATGTATGTTTGTAAAAAATGTCATCAATTTAACAGGTCATATTGGCTCAATGCATTGAAAAAAATGGTGGAATATCTATTAATTATTACTAATAGAAGCATATGACTGGACTGGACTATTTTATAATGATATGATTTTTATACAGGGTGTCATTTTTCGCTAAAAATAATTACTCCTCGGAACACGTAAAAATGACGTCATCTTGAGAAACATTCAGACGTAATTTTTCGGTCAGGTGTTGGTAATGGATGATATCTTTATGACATCAACTAACGACATTTTTGGTCACTGGTGACTTGTAGAACAACTGGAAAGTATACCGAATTCTTATACAGGGTGCCCCAGAATTATTAAATCACTGAAAACATATAGTTGCAATAAGGAGCTGTTCATTTTCCACGAGGGCAGTTTTTTAAACTTTCCCTCCCACCTCCTTCTCCGCCCCAACATTTGTTAAATGCATACATTCCCCTTCCTGAAGCGTGGACATTTCAGGAAAAAAATCATCGTGGCATATTTTAAAAATAAAATGAACATAAATACTTGATATACGTGATTTTTACTTTTCCTCTTATTTTACGTATTATTTTCTCAATAATATTTTCATTTCTTATCAAGTTTTCCCTCCCCTTCCCCTTCCTGGGGAAGAACACGTCTTAACTTATGCATTTCGAAGAATGCTCAACATATTGATTGATTGGTAATTTTAATAAATGTTATATAAATGAAGACTTCTGGGGCACCCTGTATAGTGATTTCTTGTACAGAATATCCCAACTGTCTTTCTTCGTAGGAATCTGCACGTTTTATCCACGCAAGCATTATGTTATTAGGACAAAAATCTGTTAATGAATCAATACCTTTTCAAACGTAATAAGCTATCACGTGTCATGGGTGTGTTTTTGATTTGTGCATTACAGAGCTTCTGGAATGGAAAAAGAGGGGAAGTGTATTTAAAAATGTTGCATAAAAGAAATTCGCAACACAACTAATGCGATTAAATGTAAAGAAAATGTTCATTATTTCGCACATCAACACGACAGTAGCCGTTG
>JAQGBX010007796.1:0-11091 GCA_034698745.1 Megaphyllum sjaelandicum
TCATTATTTTTTTTTAAAAAATGTAATCCTCGTCTAGGGGTTAGGAATAGTGTCGAAGCACCTGGAAGAAATTCCAAGTTTTAATTCTATTTTTGAAAAAAAAAAAAAAAATGCTTTATTTACATTTATTTAAAGAAAATTCTTTTAGAAATTAACGGATAAAACATATATGAAACGAATCTTACATCGTAGATGATTATAGTTTATTAGTAGTATTTATTTAAAGACTTCGTTTTACCTAAGGCAATGTATTTTTATAACACTTGAAAATTCTCCAAATTATCGAAAAAAAATGTTTCTAAATGTTTGCAAATATACTAAGTAACTGCCTTAGTACAGTATAAAATGTAGAGAAATCGGTTTTTAAAAATTAAAATTCTTACTTTTTAAAACGGGACTTCAGTGTTAATTTTTGTTGTTGTCGCGAATATAGATTAAACTACTGTAAGTAATACTAAGAATTATTTAGCTCAACTTAAGATTGACTTAAGTTATGCTTAGCTCGAATTAAACGTTTTTAGCCTTAGGTTGCATTCACGTTGAGCTTGTTACCAGTCGCTTGAAAACCAGTGTCGCTTAGTGGTATTGCAGACACTTAGCAATAAGCGACACTGGTTTTCAAGCGGCTGGTAACAAGCTCAACGGGAACGCAGCCTTAATACTAAATAAGGTTTAGCACGTTGAAACGTGCACTGTGTAGAATACATCTATCTTATAATCTCATCAGCAATGTTCCGCCCATACGTAAGGGCTACTTAGCTTAGTAAGTCAATTCGTTTTCCCCTCCATGTTTATGCGTTTGTCGCCATAAAATCCATCATTTTGACCAGCTTTTGCTCCAGAGAGGTACCCGAAAATCGAGACGTGAAAAACTGTTTTGAATTTTAAATTTGGTAGTTTTTGGGGATGGGCCCATCTTTGTTCGTGTTTTCGCATTCCGGACGGTGCTTCGACACTATACTCCTCACCCCTAGACGAGGATCAAGTTAAGAGAGGAAGAATTTTGCCGAAAAGGTATTTGGGTTAGGCCTACAGTCTTCTCAACAGGTAAAATTTAATAATGGACGAATTTCCTTCCCTCCCCGTGCAGTTAGTCTTAAGGCGAAATGCAACTTTATATTTTTAATTTTTTTTTTCACTCAAGAAAAAGTCATTCGATAGTTTTACCCTGAGAAGCACTCTCTAGGCCTATTTTTAATGATGTCTACTGCCATTCGAGACGCGATTTTTAATCAACAGGCTTTTTGTGGGTCAGCTTTCGTAGAAGGAGTATAACTAACCTCTCTAATCCGGTCGCAATTTGGTTTTTAATCTGTGTACGTTGCATGAGACTTTTGCTAAATCCTATACGTGTACGATGGAAATTTTAGTAGCTTGTTAGATAAATATGATATATGTAAACAACTTTCTGGTTTGGTTAAAAATAGCGAATACGCTCGTAATATTCCAAAAGATTTTCTCGTTTTGTCATGTTTACAAGAAGAAAATCAGCCAGAAAACGAACCCTAAAAGATAAGCGAGTCTGTTGCAAAGCATTGGCCTACTCAGAAAATGGGTACATGCTCGAAACTGAAAATGTCCAAAAGCCTGCTTAAAGAAATTTTTTTTAATAATCAAAAGATGATGAGTAGGCGAACATTGCTGATGAAAGCAAGTATGCAATTACGCATTATTACTCCACGCGAACAGGTAACGAGGGACAACCGAAAATATCGAAAAAAAATTCGGACGTCCTTTATGACAATCCCCCCGGCCGCAGATACCAGCGCCACCTGTTCGTGTTGGCGATGACTGTCCGTGTATCTCACTCGTAACCATCCGTCACAAAATTGACGAAAATTCCCATCATTTTTTTCCTAATTTCTGGGCAGCTGAAAAGTGTTCCCGTTGATTAAAGATCAGTGACACACACGGGGCCATGCGAAGTGGCGCTTCGGCTAATGGCTGGGAATGAACGCGCTATTAAAGCGTATCCGTTGTAGGGGGTACAAACAGCCAAAAAAAAAATGAATGCATAAAAAAATCTAACTAAGCAGAACCTAAGCCTAAGGAGGAGGGGTCATCGAGGGTGCAAAATGTGGGAAAATGACGAAAATTCCCATCGAGAAGAGAGGGGGTGAATCGTGGGCAATACGCTAAGATTTTGATGGATCCTGAGGATGGGGGCGACCCCAAGCGGACGATCGATGGCTGCTTCCTGCAACAATTGGTAAAAACTTGTTGCAACCAATTGACCCAGCTGGGTTTTTCATGTTAAATTCTTGAAGATGGGTCGGTTTGTTTGGCGCTTTTCCCCGCTTGCGATGGTAAAAAGTTTATGGAATGGTATTGATAACGTTTTAAAACGTATAATCAATGGTGATGTTGGTAAAACTTTGGAAAGGACGAGCATTGGTAAAATAGTAAAAACTTTTGGAAGAGTGATCGATGGTATAATTCAGGGATGTCCTATGAATGATTATAATGGTTAAACTTGTAATAAGTACGAGTCTAGTGTAACTGTAGTGTAGAAGTGAATAAAATGTGCCAACAATGGTAAAATAGTTAGAATGTTAAATAAATACGCGTTTGGCGGCCCGCTAATTACGAGATTATATTTGTGAGGGAACACGTTGAATCAATCCACTAGTTATCAAATAGTCAGTTATTAAAGCCAGCTATTGAAATTGTTGTTCCCTTCCAAGGTTTTCCATCCAGTTTTTCCCACTCCTTTAGTTTTTGCCACGCATTTCCGGTTGTGAAAAGCGTCGTAAACACAATTGAATTGTTTTCGCTCAACCCAATTCGTACGCGCGTTTTTATTTCGTGGGAACTCAGATCGCCCAATTGCCTCCGCCGTCGCTAATTAAGCACCCACTAACGCCTCGTTAGCTCGTGATTAGTGCTTGTTGATGTTTGTTTTTTTAAAGCTAAATTACGCGTTCGGAAGTGACGTAACTCCAATTCCTTCCGGAAGTGAAGAGCGGACTTCCACTACATGTAACTGACGGTAAATTTTTTGTCATTTTGGCAGTACTCGTGGTAAATTGATGGCAAATCGTAAACTTTCTGCTACTGGTCAGTGTGGTCACTCGTGTTTAAAACGGTTGTTAAAATTGAACGCAGATGTACGTGAACCGACCATGATTGGGACCTCGATGGCGGCCACTTCTACAGGTACCTACATTAGCTCTCTGGTCGAGGTCATCGGGAGCCATAAAATGGACCTTTTTTCGGCTACTGGTCAGTCTGATCACTCTTGTTTTCGACCAGTAAAGCTATATAAAGGGTCTGATTAGCTCGATATTGGGACCTCTTTTATGGTGCTGTAAAACAATAAAATATCGTAAAAGTAACTCGTTGTTGGACCTATCGGCTCGTTACTTAATGACTGCTTGACCTCGTAAAATAACTGATCCTTAAAAATTAACGGTTGATTGGAGTTAGGGCCTCATTCCAGTTTTGGGACAATGAAGAAATTGAATTTCTTGCGAATGTCTTAATTGACCCATCTCGTTTTTAAAGCTTTCATTACCGTAATTGACCATTAGAGCCAAACTGGAGCGTAGCGGTCAAGCTTTGTGACATCAGGGTGTCCTTAATCGTGCCCTTAAGACAACAGTCAAGCACAAAGATGGTGTTGTTTGAGCGAGCACATTAGACGTGATTGGACGCTTTTCACGATAAGGTTCTGTGGTAAACAAATGGGCGTTTGTGTGCCACTCTGCTGATAGTAATCGATATTTCTTTACCATTTACAATTCTTATTTATCGTTTTCGTTTCATCACTTATTAACACTTTATTTAACATTTTTAACACGGCTCTTCCCGTACTGTATAGCACTTAGTCACATTTTCCACTATTTGGTTTGCTTTCAAAAGTTGTGAGTTTTAGTACGCTCTTCTAAGCACGAAATGTTCATTGAAGAAATCTGATTTTTCGGCGAGTCCAGAACCCGTGACACGCAATTAAATAGGTGAGCGATTAGCGTGGGAATCAATCCTTGCTCAGGATTTTGGCTTTTCGATCTATCTCTTTAGTTTGGCAAAAATTTAGCAAAGGATCAACGGGCGGGCCAGAAATCTGTTGCCTTTTCAACGTCCCAACATCGTTTTCCCAGGACAAATCGCTTGAGCGTGAGCTTTTGCTCACCTCGGCGCTTTTCGCCATGCACGCTAAGGTGCACCCGACGGTCGCGCCCCCTAGCTCCAGCGTGACGAGCACGCCCCCTAATGTTCATTATGGGGTTTTGTCACCCTGAGAATCTTTGATTTTTTTGTCTGTTTTTAGGACCTTATTGGTTTAATTGGGCGCCATCTTGTTTTTTTGGATTGTTTTTTTTTTTTTATCATCCAAAGTTGTGAACAAGAAGAAGACTCAATTAGAAGTTCAGAAGTTTAGTTTTCAATTGGTTCTTGGGTTAACGCCACCCGTCGTGTGGTAAAACCTACGCCGAAAACATTGTTTTTCAAAATGTTTTTATTTTGTTGGGTTTTGAACCCGCAAGGTTGTAGGAACATTCACTTCCCTGCTTTGTGTTTTACGTTAATCAGTGCCTATTGACGATCGTTGGTACCTTCCGCCATTTTGGTGCATAATGAACGTTGTTGTCTTATTTCTAATTCTTAAACGTTCATTTCTATTAAGCAATCAACTGTAAACACGCGCCATCTTGGTGCACAGCTACCTTTCTCATTTCTAATTCCCACATGTCAATCATTCGTTTCCGTAAAAAAATCAAGAGTGTATATCGACCATCTTTGAGATTTTTTTTGGCGTAATTTGCGTTTTTTTCTATGTAGGCCTATTGTTTAGTTTTGTAGAATTAATTTGTTGTAACATGTGTATAAAGTGAATGTATATTTAGATATTAGATTATAATGAATCTAATAATTTACGTAATAACTAGTTCCAATTTAACAATCAACAGTACCGTGCACATGCACATTGGCCATCTTTGTGCATTTGCTGTCCATTCTTTTAGAAGCCGTGTTACAGCTTGCTTTTATAACGCTCAAAGTTGCGAATTTAATCATGATCGAAGAATTTGACCCCAGGTCAGATCGCACCTTCGTCTTGTCTCTTTTCTTTTTCTACAGGTTGGGCTCCGAGTTATTTTCTTGTTGAAATTTTGCGTTCAACCAAAATCCCGTTTCGTAACTTAGCGTGGCTTATTGCCGCTGCAGCCGTGAGTCATGCTTGTTTTTGAATGCGATGGACATTGTCCAGCGGGGGGCCGCCAAATGAATGCAAAATTCCCAGTGTTCGTATAGCCTCGTCACGATCAGATAACGCTATCCTTGATGAATGGCTACTTTGGCGTTTTGTAAAAAAGACGTTTAATAGGCGTTTAGGGGATGTATGAATATTTCGTTAACGAAATACTTGACCTGAGAATGAGCTTGGATTTATTTTTTGTTATGTTTGAGCAGGATATGTTCTTGAGTTGCTTTGGATTGGTTTTGTTTAGCAAGTTGGGATGATTCTTTCATCAAATAATTTAAATAGTTTTATTTTTTTGATTGTTTTCCAGCTTATTCGGGCAGTTAATGAGCGAATTTGGAGTAGTTCTTAAACTTCTTTGGATAGTTTTGTCATTTTGGATGCTTCCTATGCTGGTTTACATTATAAGTAATGTTAAAACTGTGAATTATCAGTTTTGGAATGCGGTTTGCAATCCAACACTTTTAATAGGCTCGAAAGTGATCTTATCTTAAGCAATTTCCAACTAACGATTTAAACTAACAAAGAAACTGAAAGCGCAATTAGCAACTATAAGTGATGTATTAAATTGCAGTTGTTGGTCCTAGTTTAGGACACTTTTAAAATATTGAATTTCAGTTTCTCGAGTGTCGAGTTGGCTTGGTCATCCAAGGGGTCAAGTAACTTCTAAATTTAGACCTTTTTTTTGTTGAATGAGGATTATAGTCTTCCCCTCGCCCAAATCCATTGTCCGTTCAAAGACGTTGTTCTTACCTGCAAGCCTGCGTGTTCTCCTCAATGGACATCGGTCTTTTGCACGTGAGCATCGGTCAGTTTAAACCCAGGTGGTCACCTTTGTCGTAGTTGGAACACGTGTTGTTTATCTTACGGATAAATCTTTTCGCTCAAAACTAGAAAACGTCTCAGATTTCTTTGGAGCAGCTGCACCAAACTCGGATTAAGTTAATCGATCGCTTAGTGTTAAACTGCCAAGTTTGAATTTAATCTTGAGTTGACGGTCAGTTAATGAAAGGTGGAAAATAATGCTGTTTTTAAAGAAAATTTAATCGCCAAAATTTGAATTCCGTTAAATTTGCATTTATTTAGTTGAGTGTTAGTTAGTTAACCAAGTTTTGAACGATGTTTTAATCGAGGAATAACATTGCAACAATTCATAACTTAAAATTTCCTCTTACATAATGTAGGCCTATTATAATTCTCGTTGTCCTATTTACTTTAGGCCAGGAAGGCTTTTTAATAACCATTTTCATATCTTCTTGCCAGATCTATAAAAATTAATATACGCAATATCTTTTAATGCCAACTTCTTTTTCTGATTACTTCGCTAAGGCTGGGGTTCGTTAAACTTTAGGACTTTAAACTTTTGAGGAATAAGCACCTGCTCGAGACGAACAAATCATCTGCCGCGCCGTTTAACGGCTGTTTAATCGAAACTTAATGCTGATCTTAAATTTAAAACACGCCTAAAATTGCCCTTTCAAATTTGAGAATTAAATTTGGCTTTAGAAATGGAAATTTGGTACATGTGTGACCTAACAAACGAGGCTTGATAAAATCGCAATCGTGTTTTTACCCGAGATTTAATAAGCTTGGATTTCGCGAAATGATACGTAAATATTTGAAAAATAATGGGAAAATTTATCTTTGCAACATAGGTTGGCTATAAGTGTTATTTTAATAACTTGTTCATACATTCCTTTTCATATTTTGTGAATAAACTCAGATTTGATAATGCGAAAGTAAAACGTTGCGAAATTGTAAGAAAATTAAAACTGCAAAATTTTGTGAAAGTAAAACTGCGAATTAACTCGAAAGTGAAACTGCGAAATAGCTCGAAAGTAAAATTTTGCGAAATAGTTCGAAAGTAAAGTTTTGCGAAATAGTTCGAAAGTAAAGTTTTGCGAAATAACTCGAAAATAAATTGTGCGAAATAACTCGAAAGTAAAATTTTGCGAAAATAATCAATGCGAAAGTAAAACTGCAAAATAATGCGAAACTAAAACTGCAAAAAAAATCGGAAATATAATACTGCGAAATAATACGACAATAAAATTTTTCAAAATAGCACGACTTTCATTTTCGTTATAAAATAATAAAATTTGAACACTTTAATTTCGCTTAATTTGCAAGCATGATTTTTTTTCGGACACGTCCCACAGTTGGCTGGAATTAGGCAATGAATTGCCTCCAAATCCCCGCCTACAAAAATAAACAATGATGACCGAAATAAAAACCCTGTCTCGTATAAAAGTCAACAACAAACGAGCAAGTTCAACGAAATTTGCTAAAAGTTCAAAAGTCGCGTTTGCTGCTGGACGTCCTAAAACTGAGCAAAAACTTGGACAAACAACTTTCTTCTTATTGAGTCTTTCTCAAATCCTCGAATTTCCAGCGTCGAAACCCTCCTGAAATACAATATAAAGCTTGTTGTCGAAGCAGACCTAAGTTGTCCCACATTATCTGCTATCTCGCCACGAAGCCAAAGATCAAACAAACACTTCCGGTACATAGCAGCAGCTATATGCAATTTTCGGAGGCCTGAAATTTGCCAAATTTAAAAGTACATTTATTTGCGTTGATCGTTCTTATCGCGATGAACACAAACAAAGAAAACTACAATTCGCGAAAAATGCTATCGCTAAACTAAGATTAAGCAAACAAAGGGCTCCAGGTGTCGCGACCGCAGGGTACGTTTGCGAACACTTTTTTCTGGAAAATTGCGTCAGAAAATGCACAGAGCCGCAGAAATTTGGTAATTTGTCTATGAACAATTCTGGGTGAAATTGTTTTTACCAAATGTTTGGTTGGAACTACACGTAAAAACTCCGTCAGAAAACGGACTTTGTGGAAATGGACTTCAATGCACCACGCGTAATGTAGGCTAGTACGTGCACTTTGTACGTACAGTATGTTGAGTTGAAATCGTTGAAACCGGTGCACCCTGCTGGACTGTTCCACTTGCCCAGACAGAGTGCACTGAGAGTACCCCGACTGCTCCGTCTCAAGAGCTATTGTAGCCAGAGCATCCAACATAGCGGATGGATGACGTAATGAGGATGCACGGCACCAATATATCATGATTTACGGCTGCACTGGCTAGCCAGTGCTCTGCCCTGGTGTGGACAAATGGAATTCGCCATGAGAAACGTGTGCAGAAGACGAAAAATGCCGCACCGTAAAATATCAGATTTTGATAAAGCAGACGCTACCTACGAGGGCAAGTGCCTAGCGATATATGGGCGTGGCTTAATTCGCATTTTCCCACTTAGCCGCCACTAGTCGGAAAGTTGGCGCTGCGAAGATGGACATAAGGAATGCGCGGAGTGCCCATACTGGTATTTCGTATACCGTGAGGTGTTTGTACGTAAGCTTAGGAAGGGTCTTAAAAAAGTGAATGTTTGCGTATAATTTGGGAATTGTTAAGTTGGGGTTTTGTATGAATTATGCGAGTCGGATTGTATTTAATATTGAAAAACCATATTCGTGCTGGCAAGCGTTTTGGAACGCAATATGGACGTAAGTTGAGAGGTCAACTGTAATTCCCTCACACTAAACAAAGAGCAGGTGTTGGCTGGTGGTAATGGTGCGAGTGTCTGGTGAGCACATGTTGCTGCTTCTCCCTTACAAACTAATTTCGTAGGAATGTTTGGCCCCTTTTACCCATCGTCCTCCGCGCGCTCTTCGACCCTTGACCCCATCCTCGTGCGGGATGCTTTGCTTTTAAACCTTTTTTTTTTATTTCAATCTTTAACCGAATTTTTCGCTTTTTTTAAAAAAAAAATTCTCCCGAAATTTTCTTGCAAGTTTTTGCTATTAAAACAACGCAAACGTGGCGCCATCGAGCGGGTCGAAGGTCAGCGAGCAGCTGCTGCGATAAGACGGCTGGTGGCGCTCGGGACGTCCTAACCAAGGAGTCCTATTGGTGTACCGGTCGGGATCAGGTTGGCAGAGCAGATGCTGGCTTTTGCCATATGGTAAGGGTGGTTTTAGGGGGTAAGGGTAAGTCCGGCGCGATGGAATGTGGGGTGAGGGGGGGGGGTAAATGGACTTGGTAGGGGTTGAAAATTATTGTGAAAAGAAAGTTAAACGAAGGCTTTTGTCACTTGAATGTTTTGGAAGGTGGTTTTTCGCGTGGCCCTGTATAGAGGGTGGGGCTAGTACGGGGAATGATGGGGGGTAAATGGCCGTGCGCATGTCTGGGTCGTGCGGGGTATGGGGAGAGGGGTAACCCCTAACAAATTTCGTCCTGAGGTGCGCGACGTTCACACGCACGTATACCGGTTAGGATAAGGTCGGCAAAGTGAGGCCTTTGTCACCATCACAATGTCCGCTTCCTCTTTCGAGGGGTACGCAGGTACATTTAGCTAGGGTTTTCGGGGTAGGGGGGAATCCCGGTACGACTAACCGAAATTGTCGAACAGGACCGTTACTAGAAAAATGGTCGATTTTTGGTAGAAAATGAAATATGATGTTTGGGAAAACTCCCTATTTTTGCATGAATTTCTTGAAGGAAAAATCTTTCTTTTTAATATTAAATAATAAAAATGAATTTTTATTTAATAATAAAAAAAACCAAATTTTTTATGTGGGATTTTTAGGAAGGTCTGCATTGTGGACGCATGAATATAGGCATCGATTCCCTAAGCGCACTTTTTTTTCTAAAGTTAGGGTGCGATCACGTTGGCACTTAAAAGTACGAAAGTTACTTACTAGCGCCACAATCAGCGGGCAAACAATTGGTAATGCATATTTACATTACCGATTGTTTGCCCGCTGGTTGGCGCTAGTGGTTGGTAAGTAACTTTCGTACTTTTTAAGCGCTAACGTGCTCATACCCTTTAAATCAGTCCGTGAAAATTAACATTTGACATGACAAAATGTAATTTATTTTTTTGGTTAGAAAAAGTTATCGTAACGTTGCTCTTATTTCTTAACGAATTATTACTATTATTATTTTTGTTGTTGATAATTTGTCATTTTATTTGGAAAGGAATATATATTTTGGGATATTTTGTAATAATTCAAAAAAAAATGGCAACTTCTGCAAGGAATCCGTGAGTTTTAGAATTACGGGTACTAGGGTTAGCACCTCTGTTATAACGAAACTCGGGGTCCATGCATGTTTCGGTTTTCTCTAATTGCATCCCAACTGAGTAGCGAATGCACGAAAATCAGTTTCGGAGTGACCGTGCAAGATTCGTGACTGACTGACTTCATCAACATCCTTTCGCATACACTGAACCTAATGAAATTCACTCGTTTTTCTCGTATTATTTTCAACGAAAAACATGTCTTTTTGTGCCCCCCTTCAGCGCAACTCCTACTGACCTTTTCGAAAAGCACGAAGACGAAGCGGAGGATGAAAAGTGGCTTTTCTCGTTTTCCACTTTTTTTTTTAAATTTTGAGTAACTCGGGCGAATACGGAGCTAGGCTAGCGCGTAATTTCGTTAAAATTGTACTAGTTTTTTTTTTAAAAAATTTTATTTCAACTTTTTTGTTTGAAGCTACTTTCACCTGCCCAAAAATCGCAATGTGCAAACAACGTTTTAGGCTAAGTCGAAAAACCGCAGCTGCTGCATGGGCGTCTATGGCAATGGGAAAGAAAAGCCGTTAAAATTGATTTAAAAATGGACACAAAGTTACGGTCAGGTTGCGGCAAAACCAACTTTGTTTTTTAATTGGTCGTTAAAACTACTACACGTTCGTCGGATTTCTGAACATTTTTCGTTCCATTCTATATACAGTAAAAGTAAAACCTGTTAAGAGTGACCACAAAAAAGTTTGTTGGTCACTGTACACAGGTGGTCACTATACGAAGAATGCCTGAATTAAATTGTACACACACTTAACTTATGCATGTAGACTGTAATACATGTAGTAAAATACC
>JAQGBX010007797.1:0-11091 GCA_034698745.1 Megaphyllum sjaelandicum
TACGGCACCACTCTGCGGCTCCCCGGCGAATTCTTCGAGCCAGGAACCGTCGCGGTCGACCCTACCAACTTCGCCGGCCAACTTTGAATTCGATGTCACATGACCAAGCAGGTCTTGTGTGTTGATGACGTAATTCACGTCACCAACATAAGGGACTTTGGACATCACGGTCCATTGACCGTGACAGGTAAAACAGAGGGAACTTTTAAAAAGTTTTTCGCAAAAATCAGTTGAACAACATCCAAATCTGCATCATGATCATTTTATAGGTCGTGATAATCTTAGAAGTCGTGATAATTCTAGAAGTCGTGATAACTCTAGGGGAAGAGATCGTTTAACCCTCTGATGACTACCATACTTTTGTGACGCTAATGCCCACTTGGGGTCAAATTGAAATATTGCTGTTAAAAATAAAATTTTGATAGGGGGTTAAAAATGACATAAATAAATAATATTGGAACTGCTGTATTATCATAAACACAATATTTTGGTAACTATTAAAGAAAAACCCAAGATAATAGTGCACGCGACTCCTGGTTGGCGGGCTGCTCTAGGAATTGCAGCTCTTATGTTCAGGTGGTAATTTACCAGGCTTCGTATAGAAGCTTCTGGCATTCTTTTTGTATTTTTACATTAAGGTATTACTAAAAAATAAAAACATGAAATTAAAAAAAAATTAAAAATAATTTTGGAAATCTAATGCCCAGTTGGGGTCAAACCAGATTTTCATGCTAAAAAAACAATGAAAACTTGATTATTTTAAAATTCCAATAAATTGTTTATCAAGATTCACTATATTTAGGCAAAGTTATAAAGCCATAAAAATTACAAAAAATTATTAGGTGCGGAGGAGCATTATTGCCACGCTGGGGTCCCATTCACCCCAGGTATTTATCTGAGAGTTAAAAGCGACAATGATGGCAACTCGGAGAAAGGTAATAAACCGCAAAAACAAGGCATGCCACCTGCGCAGGACATTGATCAACAAGCACACCTATTTAATGGGCCAATGTTTGAGATTTGTCTTAAATTTGGACATTGTGCTGCAGTAGTTTTCATCGCTTTTCGAGATCTAACCCCAGAGGAGGTCAACCTTACACCAATGCCATGCCTTTGCGACCAACATTTAACAACTATTGCCAGAATCAGCAATTTCAAAAAAAAAATTATGCCAATAATGGAAGATTTAATAATTCGACTTCTTTTCCCAGATATCTGCTACCAAGTTAATCAGGTATCCCTACCAGAATTAGTTTTTAGATACCTACAAGCAAGGCTTAGATTATAAAATCAAAGACCTCAGTCTGGCAATATGGTTTTGGGGCAATCTAGGTGGCAAAAAAGGCAAAAAGCAAAAAAGCAACTCTATAGATTGTTACATTCCTTACTTTTCTGTTGGAATTTATTATGTCAGTGCTTTAACAGGAAAATTTTTTGAATTAACAGAAAATACAAACTATTGTGTTTGTTAGCCCTGTTGTTTTGCCTTATAAGTGTGACATTCTTGTGGGGCAAGACCTGATTCACATCAAGAACCTGATCTACAACCCTACAACAAATCCAGTCGTTTCTCCCATAAGAGGACTTATGCTTTCGGAACTTTGGCTAAAACAGATATTCTCATGGAAAGTGTACATACAGCTTAAGTCAGGAAAAATTTGGATGTTAATTAATTGGAAAATCCTTGAAAATCAGAGTTGAACAAGCAGGTTTGGAATTTTAAAGCCTTTTCGCTCTTCCTCTGGCCGAACTAAACCCCACCAATACCATAACCCTTAAGATGGATCTGTGATCAACTGAGGTCATATGCTTAGAAAATTAATTTTTTTTACGCACTCACCTTTTTGCTTTTTGTTTATTTGCATAATTGCATTAATTTTTTTGGTAATTGTTGTTGTGAAATGCGCTCATCCAGGACACCGAAGTCACCTGGGAGCTACGGGCTCGACGGAGAGAGACTCGACCTCTGATATTCTTCGAGTATGAAGTCACGGCTTGCCAACAGATATTTATTCATGGCAGATGTTTTTAAGCCCGGGTCAGGCGACTGCCGACTTAGCTGAAACCTCGAGATTTTAAAGTGAATTATTCTGCCTTTTTATGAAGCCTTGAATGCTAATTTATGCTAATTACTGTGCTGTTGTTGTTGACTTCTGTAGCCGATGATTTTGCCATACACGGGATTGCATCACGCAGTTTGCTGTTTTGAACTGTATGCTAAAAATTGCCGATCGTCGTTCCTGTTTTTTCGGCTCATCAAACTCGTTTCTGCATGAAAATCGAATTTGGTGCAGACTGCAACACATGGGGCCAATTTTACAACTCCATTATGATTGTTTCATCATGTGCATGTGTTATGCAACAGTCACTATTGTTCGTGAGTTTTTGTTAGCTGCCAATCGAACCCGGACTTGTATGCCAAAGGTATTTGTAAGTTATATGACTTTCCGGTCTTTGTGATGTTGCTTTCTTTGGTTGCTTTTGCCTGCTTAATCAACCCCTATTGCGCTTTTTTATAAGTGCTATGCTTGATTGTCTGGAGAACTTTTGATACCTGATCACGCATTTTCTTACATTGGTCAGTCTAATAGCGTAAAATCATGATTTTGAATAATGTTGTTGATAAAAACCCTCAGTTACATGTGGTGACGAAGCCATGTTTCTTCTTTTCATTTTCTTTCTTAGAACTGGAAAAAACAACAAATTTATCTTGTACAAATAATTGTCTATAGAAAAATTGTCGCTTGCAGATTTAAAAGTGCAGAAACGTTTATAAAGAATTTTTTCTCATTGAGAGAATCTCGTAGAATACTTTTTACCAGTAAAAAATTTTTTTGAAAGGATTATTTTCAAGAGTGTTGTGTGGCGAGTTGATTGTGATTATTTACACATGTCATGCTTAGTGTTTTTATTGACTTTTTTCTGTGCACACAACCTTTTGACCCATCAAAGTTATTCTCCTGCGTTACCTGGCGTGTCCTTGATTTATAATGCCAAAACTTTTACTAGCCATCAGAATGTTGCATTGGTGAAATTCCACTGAGTAAGCCTTTAACTTTGGTTTATCAGGGGTTTTAGATTGGGTGAATTATATTCAAGCCCACAGGGAAAGCTCCTCGTTTGGTTATAGATTATCATGCCTTGAATGACAAAGCCATTGTTGATGGCTATCCATTGCAAAATATAGAAGCTGTTAGAAAGGGTTTTAAATAAGTCTTCTCAATTATGGATTTTTGCAGTTCTTTTTATCAAGTTTTCATGCTTACAGATGATCAGTATAAGACTGCTTTCTCAACACTAAATGGTCATTACAAGTTTACATGGTCTCCAATGGGGTTGAAAACATCCCCTAAATAATTTGCAGTGAATTTTAAAAGGATTAATTGGAAAAAATGTATTATCTTCATAGATGATTTGCTTATTTTTAGTAACTCCTTTGAAGAATATGTCCAGCACCTAACCAAAGTTTCTTTTTCAAAAAGAAGTTTAATGGGACCATAGCAAAAATGCTTTTTAATTATGTCAATTAAAGACAAAATGATTAGGATGATCAGCTTTATTAATGTTGCTAGCATATCGAGCAGCTATAAACAACTCAATAAAGGAAACACCTTCTTACCTAACTTATGGTTGTGATCCAGTATTGCTTCTTACTCTGATCGCAACTCCACATCAGTCACTATAATGACAATTTCAAAGAGATCTTGGCATGACATGTGCAGTTAGCTATAGAAACTTTAGGTGAAAAAATAACTAGTTGTAGTGAATCAGGAAACAAAAAGCCAAGGATCAGGGATTTAAGGTAGGGGATCTGGTATATCTTTACTTTTAAACTTTTCACAAATAAAAATTGGAAAAACTAAGAAACCTAACTAAAAGAATGCAAGTCCTTATCACATTCTGAAGAAAACAGGTCCAGTGAACTTTGTAATTAGACACAGTTACAAAACCAAAGATGTTCAACTTGTGCATGTAAACAGACTTCGGAGGTATGTAGTGAGTAAACCCTTTGTAATGTTAGAGCAAGATAACGTTAGATATCCGCAAAAATACAAAAGCAATGAAACCTAATAGGTAGACAAAATCAAAAAAAGGATGAAGAGATTGAAATTCAAAAAAGTAAAGAAAAAGTAATTTTAGGAAGAATAAAAACCAGCAAACAGCTTTAATTCAGATAAAGATGGGTATTTAGAGAAAAATACTTTCGAGATATCAGTTATTAGAAGGCTTTCAAGAAATCCCGCTCAAAGATAGAGACAATTGCCATGGTAGAAAATAGAGATCCTGGTTTGAGTAGGAAACACTTAGCTATCAGAAGTCGAGGGTTAAATTCAAAGAGTCCTTTAGCAAGAAGAGCAAGCTACTTACTACAGCCCAGGAAAATTTCTTACTATGCAGACTTCTTAAATTGGTCATTCAACGATTCAGAAGATTTTAGATAGCCTTTTATCAAGCTTTTGAATACTTCTAAATGAGGTAGTGGAAGCCCAAAAGGAAGGTCAAGGAAAGAAATATTGAAACTGAGAGCGGCCAGGGTTGCATCGGAGGATTAGCACGCCTCAAAGGTCACATGACATAAACAAACATTCCAGGTAGGAATGTGGGCACCAAGCCAAGGTTGGCAAGGTGCTATAAGAAAAGATGCGAGAGGAGCGGGGGCGCTCTCTCTCTCCCTGCAACTCGATACGTAAGGTCCTGTAAGGACGCTCTAAGTGTGCGTGCGCTCTCTCGCCCTGCGCCATCTCTCGAGCTCCTCCTTCAGAGTCTTCACCACGACGTGTTTGTATGTTTCGGCGGCCAGGTCGGCCGCCTCTTCTTTGGTTCGTTTTGCGCTGCGTTACGCCTTTGCACTTTGTACTCGTTATGGGTTTCACCCCCTTTGAAACTGTGTTCAATAAACCCTATGGGTTTTGTGATTAATCTCATGTCGAACTCGCTCTTTTTAAGGTCTGAGTCGCCTTCATAAATCTGGAAGGCAATCCGAGACCTCACATGGTGAGGTCTCGGGCTTCTCCTGATGTGTTAGCATTCTGTCTAGGGTTAGAGGTAGGAGGAGTTAGAAGTCGAACGCAATCGGATAGCTCAACGGAAAAAGGAGCAAGACCTACTCTGGGTTTAAAAAACCAGGAGAGAGTAGTATCTCCCCACTTCCACAGGGCGGACATACGAAGTATTATAAGGACGTAAGACATGCAGTAGATGTTCTGGACTGGTATTTGGTCCCGGGTGCGGGTCTGACTGAGGGAGAGCGCCGAGCATGTTCCAAGGCATTACAGGATGTGCGGGAAAAAATAGTGGGAGTTACACCCATACAAGTTAAGCAAGATCCAGGTAGTGTACAGATAATTAAGCAGGACCCCATGATGTGGTTTAGGTCTGTGTCTCGGCCAGGATTAGATGGTATGCAGGATGTGGACGTTTTTCTGGCATCATTTGAGAAAGCCATGAAAACGGAGCATATTCCAAAAGGGGAATGGGTGTTGGCTTTGAGGTCTAAATTGTCACGAATAGCTAGAGACTGGCTGACCACCCAAGAACACAAGTTGGTGGCGGCTAGTTGGGAAGTGTTCAGTGGGGCCCTAAGGGAATACTTCTTTTATATAGACATGGAGATGGTCTTCCTAGAACAGTTTGCTCAGAGCGTCAGGCCCCAGATGAAACGATACGTCAGTATGTCATGGCTGTGGAGTTGCTCTGCTTTAAATACGACAAAACAATGTCGGAAAAACTGATTAAGAATAATATAGGTAAGGGCTTATTGTATTATTATAAAAAGCGAATGTGAGCAAGGACTCATTTTAGACTAGTGGAGTACCGTAGGGCTCTTCTTGAACTGGAGTAGGGCTATACCCTTAGAATGAAAAATGCAAATAAGACTGGGGAAACAAAAGCGAAAGCTTCCCCTGGGGACGTAGCCAGTTCTAGTAAGCAAGGGTCAGGTACTATACACTCGATTACTCCAAATTACTCTGCTTTAAGTGCCAAAAGATGGGTCATAGGGCAAGGAAGTGTACGAGCAAAGTTGTTGTACCGAGAAATCCTCACTCACCAGCAAGGAATCATTTAATACACTTTGATAAGGACGACACCCCGGTTATTAAAGTTTACATAAAGCAGATGCCCTGTTATGCGCAGTTTGACACGATCATACCTCTCTATTATTGTGCAGCCGCTAGTCAAACGCCTGGGTTTAGAGATTGCGGTCGTCCCACAGAAGGGCTTACAGTACCTGAGCGGCGCAACATGGCATAGGATGGCGTGTGGTAGTTCAGTGGAACAAAGGTATGGGTTTTTGACAGGTATATTACGCAAAGGTTTAGAGTGGTGCCCCAACCTATAGAGATGCAGGAGGATTTCATGTTGTTGGGATGGAATTTCTCCAAGCAATCAGGGTTGGATGTGCACGCGAGAAGAGGTGTGTTCGCATACGATGATGATCTGTCTGTGACTTTTTCGATTAGTAGGGCTTTGTTCGTGAAACCTCCACCTTTTGAGGAGGGGGTGGAAACTTGGAAAAGATCAAAGCAGCTTGTTCATCTATAAAGAAAAACGTGTGCTTTTTGCAGACATATCCAGTGATGTTGATGGCACCCACAGTGCTGCCCCCTTGTTCAATCCTGCAGGTTAAATGTATACTGTCCCGGGACATGCCGGTGGGGTACCGGGCAATACTTGCTCCTGTGTCTAACAAAATGGTCGATGTTTGCCCAGCTTATATACCCTAATCCCGCAAGTATAGTCCGCCCTCGTGTGTAGTCCGCCCTCATGTAAAGTCCGCACTTTTTTCCCAAAAAATTTAAAAATCATAGATAGTCCGCCCTCGTGTATAGTCCGCCCCTATGTGGAGTCCATATTTTTCACTGTGCTAATTAAACATTTGTCAGTTATACAGTTGTCAGTTATAACTTATACAGTTATACTGTATAGTACATTGAATAAAATGTTCCTTTTTATATAATATGGTATATTTGTAATGGGTTTTGTACGAATTCACCGTGATACGGTACCGGTATTTTGAGTCTGTACATAGATAGTCCGCCCTCGTGTATAGTCCGCGGGAATCCGACGCTGGTCAAAAAACCTTGTATAGTCCGCGGACTATACTTGCGGGATTAGGGTAGTATTTCTAACAGGGGGCCCTAGAGTGCGTTCGTTTGAGGTTGCTAACCTTAGCACAGCTAATATTCAGCTGAAAGGGGGCCAAGTGCTGGCACTAGCTGCCCCGCTCCCAAAATAAGGTGAGATACGGTAAATAGGGGACAGCTAAAGAAAACTGAACCAATAGGTGTAAGCGAAAAGGTGCGATTTGAGGCGGCCTTAACTACAAATCTTGACTTAACAAAAGAGCAGCGAGAGGATTTATTGGCCTTGCTGGTACGGTTTCAATCGGTGTTTGCTCTTTCGGTGGCCGAATTTGGGTTAAGTAAGTTACCGGCACACACTCTCGATACACAGGGGGCTTTCTCAGTTCACCAGCTGCCCAGAAGGACATCTCCAGCTGTCCAGGAAATCGTGAGGAAAGAGGTGGCCGAAATGTTAAAAAACCAGATTATTATTCCCATTAAGTCCTTACCCGACTCCCATCGTAATAGTCAAAAAGAAAGATGGGGCTTATAGATTTTGCATAGATTATCGGAAGTTCAATGCTTAAACACAGGTGGATGCATACCTGATCCTATGCATCGATGATGCGTTGGATTCCTTGCAAGGGGCAGATTGGTTCGCCACGCTGGATTTAATATCGGGATATTGGCAGCTGTTAATGTCGAGTTCCTCCGAATGCCCTTTGGCTTGAGTGATGCCCCCGCAACGATGTTGCGTGGCATGGACCAGATTCTGCTGGGTATGCGATGGGAGCAGTGCCTTGTCTATCAAGATGATGTGATTATCTTTGCGGGTACCTTTAAGTTGTTCCTTAGTAATCTGGGAGAGGTGTGCCAGGTATTGCAGGATCATGGTTTGCTGCTGCGCCCTAGTAAGTGCTTTTTCGGCTACCGACAGGTAAAATATTTGGGCCATATAGTTAGTAAAAATGTGGTGGCGATGGATCCTGAGAAGATATCTGCAGTGGTGGCTTTTCCGAGCCCCACCTCAAGAACGTCAGTTAAAAGCTTTTTGAGGTTGGCAGGGTACTATCGCCGCTTCATCGACAATTTTGAGAAAATAGCAGTGCTGCTGATCAGCCTTACCAGCGGAAAAAAGAAGTTCGAATGGGGAGAGAAATATGAAGCGGCGTTCCAGGAGTTAAAGAGAACGCTGAGTTCAGCACCTGTTTTGACTATGTTTAACCCTATTTTGCCATTATTTTTGTATACAGATGCGTCTTTCCTTGGCTTGGGCGCAATTCTGCAACAGGTAGAGGGAAATGTGCAGCGCATTTTGGCCTACGCCAGTCGAAGGATTTCGGATGCGGAGTCTTGGTACTCGGTGACCGAGTTGGAGGCATTGGCGGTAGTCTGTGCCACCAGGAAATTTCGGCATTACTTATTTGGTTAGCAGTTCACGGTGGTTACGGACCACCATGCTGTTTGTTTTTTGCGAAATGTTAAGAACCCTTCCTCTTGTCTGGCCTGCTGGGTAGCCTGATTAGAATTTAAGTACACTGTAAAGTATAGAAAAGGCGGTCTCCACAAAAATGTGGACTGCCTAAGTAGGTTCCCGCAACCAGCAGAACCACATAAGGGGAAGGATGATGCTTATTTGTTCATGTTGGCAAAGTATGTTAACCTCCAATTGGAGCTGAGCAAGGATGTATCCTTGGTAAACCTTTGTGCTCGAGTCCCCCGGGGGCTGGATTCATCTGGCGGTTATATTGAATTACCAGGTGTATTGCATTTTTTTATGCCAGGAGAAATCCCACATTTACTGTTTGTAGTGCCGGAACACTTGCACCAGGATGTTTTAAGGATGTGCCATGACGACCCTTTGATGGGACATTTTGGTGTAACTAAGACAGAAGCGGCAGTTGCTAGAGCGTATTACCGGCCAGGGTGGCGTAGGTCAGTGTTACAACATATACAGACTTGTGTCGTGTGCCAAAAGGCAAAACATGTAAAAGCTAAACCTGCAGGTGAGTTGTTCTTTATAGCTAGTGCAGGCCCTGCAGAACAGTGGGGCTTTGATTTTGTAGGTCCGCTGCCAAAAGCGGTGGGCGGTATGTCCTCCCTCATAGTGGCGGTGGACTATGCAACGCGTTTTTGAGTTGCCACCCCAATTAAGAAACAAAACGATACAAGCTTAGTAAAATTTTTTGAAAAGATAGTGTCGTTTTGGGATTCCTCGGGCACTAGTCTCTGATAGATTAACACCCCAAAAGAGTAAGGAATTCTCGGAGTTTGTGACAAAATATGGGATAGAACATCGTTGCTCAACCGCCTATCACCAACAGGCGGATGGGCTGACCGAAAGAGTGATACAAACACTCTTAACGGTGTTACAAAAAAAGGTTCCCGGAAAATAGGCAGGGAGTCAACTGGGTGGCCTGGGTGGATGAGTTAGTGGCAGCGTATAATTTTGCTCGCCAATCTTCGACTAAGGCGACACCCTTCGAACGTATGCATGGTTTTACTCCTAGGAGTGTTAAAGAGAACCTGCTAGGCCCGACAATGGAACTCCGGGAGATACAACGTGGAACCCATCAGCTGCGAGAAAAAGCTGATTTAGAGCTAGAACAGGCCCAAGCCGTGAAAAAAAGGTATTATGACCAAACTCGAATTAATGTCCAATTAAAAAAGGGTGATTGGGTCCTACTAAAGAATTTGGCCCCTGCGCCACAAGGGGTTGGACAGTTTAAACTCCCATTTCAGGGCCCGTTCAAAATTATTTAGCCAGAAAAAGTTGCGATTCAGGTGCCCGCATTGTCACGCGAAGATTGGGAGAGGATTGTGACGGGCTTGATCTTGCAAGTGGGCCAAATTGGCGAATTTAGGCCTATGGGTGGTGGGCCCCCATTGCGCTGATCTGGCTCCCCACCGGCTTTATTGAACAAGAATCCGGGACTGTTGTTGAAGGGATTGGTGAGCAACTCTCTTTGCAAGCTTTGGCTACCATCGAGATGCTACGAACGGCAATACGTGGGTATGAAAATGGAAAGTGGTGCCCTAATCCAGCGATAAATGGGTCGAAGAAGTTGCCTGAGGTAGCCGCCTAGACAAACGGAGGTATAGCCGGCCAGTTGGAGAAAGACCTTGGAGCAGAGGGAGGCCTGTCCTTGGTCACACCACCACAGTCACCGAAATTTTGCCACGAGGACATTGATGATAACGGGTGTGTCCCTTCCTCAGACAATTCGCCAGTTCGACGTCGTGTGTACGGTTTGCCACCAAAAGAAGTCCCGGCGAAAGTATTCGTTTGGGAGTATGTGCTGCCCCTAATCTCCAACGGATTGGGTGTCTAGGATGTTCACCAAGGAGAAACTATCCGCCTTGGAATGGTATTGACAGCATGGGGAGTTGATAGATGAGGCCGACATCCCCCTCCACGTCTCCAGCAGCGTGCGTTCGATGCGGGAATTTGGGCTCCGGATCCGTTGTGGCCTGCCCGGTTGCTGTTGGTGCGGACCGATACTCAAGAACGTGGAGAGAAGCGACGCTTAAAGGAACAACGGATGAAGCAGCGTTTGGCTGAGCTGGATCCCAACTTCCGGTGTTAAAAGTAATCGCGCGCATATAACACTATTTGTAACACTAACCCAGTACTAGGCGCGGGTGTAAAAGGAAAAAGAGGCACAGTAGCCGCCTAGCGACAAAAACAGTGACTAACGCTAAAAGCAGACGATCCTAACTAATAGCGGGGCTATAACCACACGATCCTAACCAATATAAAAAGTAAATCAAAAATGGAAACGCCATAACTTTTTGATATAGACAAGAAATAACATAAAGTTAGGATCTGGGATCTAGGCCAATGCACAATATAATAATAAAGGAAAGATCCGTGTGCCCACACACATAAGGGTTAATAACGATCAGAAACAACTTAAAAATGAGAACCTTTCTTCGGAATAGGGGGAGTAATGTTATCCTCAGGTCGAGGGTAGCATGGCTCGTGCCTCAAAATTCTCTTTGTTGGTGTAAAAGGGCAATGATAGGG
>JAQGBX010007798.1:0-11090 GCA_034698745.1 Megaphyllum sjaelandicum
CATTCGACTTGGGAAAACAAATTCCAAGACGATTTCATTCGACTTGGGAAAACAAATTCCAAGACGATTTCATTCGATTTGGGAAAACAAATTCCGAGACGATTTCATTCGACTTGGGAAAACAAATTCCAAGACGATTTCATTCGACTTGGGAAAAAAATTCCAAGAACGATTTCATTCGACTTGGAAAACAAATTCCAAGAATACTGCAATCGACTTGGAAAACAAATTCCAAGACGATTTCATTCGACTTGGAAAACAAAAGCTGGATTATTTGAACATATCATTAGACCGCAAACAATAGGTGTACTCAGACAGAAGTTTTACTGTGATGGCGCTTCGATTTTGCATACATGTACGTGATTTCACGATTGCCAACGTAAGATGCATCTGTCTGAATGAGCACCCCTAATGCAAGATGCTTCTACTTTGGGCACATCTCCTATTCTGTTAGCTTGTTAAAAGTTCTGGTCTATATTACAGATACATGAAGGACCCCAGATCATGGGAAAAGCAAAAATGAAAACAGGAAATAACGGAAGTCTCATTCCTGGAGCAGCACGCATGCACGACAGTTTAAAATTCCATACGTCACGCCAACCTCTGGGACACAAAAAATAGACAATGCGCCAGTTTGCATATCATCGTCCTTGCAGGATGACGTAAATATTTATCAAAAGCGACACATCGTGCATAATCAAAATTGTCTTCCATTGACGAACTCACCCGCAACACAGTACCCGCAAGTTTCTTACAAGGCCGGGCACGGCATCATCCTCGGAGGTGGCGGGAAAGACGTCGTTGACGCAGAGAACGACCAATATGATCGCACTTAACGGCAACCGGAAAAAAATACTACAAAGTTTAATTTGTTTATTTCGAGCTATATTTAATTCTCCTCCGCATCCGCTGCTACTATTTTTGATATCAAGCCAAACGTAGATGGTGCTGAAGTGCTGCTTCGACGTCGGCCAAGGATCTCGAAGGTTCAACTCTTCCAGAGTGCAAAAGCATTTACATTTTCCAAGCTCTTGTGGAACTTAAGCGGCGCCCTTGGGATTCTGATTTCGCCGTGAAATTCCACGTCATTGTTTGGAAATTGTTGTTTTTTTTCGTTTAGTAAACAGATTCCTGGAGCAGGAATGTAGCCAACGTGACCGCGTCTCTTGGGCGGAGCAGCCAAGGATGCTGGAAGCTAGTTCATTCTGGATGATCGAGTATTGAAAATTCGATAGCCGGTTTTCTCGCAGTAATCTGAGTGTATATAATTTTTATTTAATTTCCAGATTAATTTTCAGTGTTGAAGTGTGACTCAAACATGCACGAGTATTCCATTGACTAGTCATTTTTGTAATATTTCAAAAATCTCACTTTTTTTACTTATTTTTTCAACGTTTTTTGACGTGCAAGCTTGTATTTTTTTCAAGTTCAAGGCTCCCCCAGAAATCTCATATTCCACTAGCTTCCCTGACTTTTCAACGTTTTTAAACAAATTTCCCCGACTAACGACAAAATTGGCACATGCCAATGGTATCCACGATTTTGCAAATCGTGTTTTGCATTGATATTTTGCAAAGTTAACATGAAACGTTTTTGAAAATTTGACATATTTGAATTCGGAAAATGTTGACATTTTTAAAAATTTGTATTCGAAATAAGCTGTAAATTTTTAAAAATTTGAGGTTTTCCTTTGGAAACTATCATTTTGCAAACTTGTCCTCTGAAAACGTTGAAAATTTAGCAAATTTGTCCTGTTTTTAAAAAAGTTTGCAAATACGTTGACTTTTCCTGACTTTTTTTAAAATAAATCATATTCCCTGCCTTTCCAGGTTTTTCAGGTCTGGGGGAACCCTGAAGTTAAGTTATTTTTCTAAATAAACGTAGGAACTTCCCATTTTCGTAAAAAAACACTGTAGGAGAAGTTAATTGAACTGGAAAAATAAAAATGTAGATTTTAATAAGTTGCTATTGTCGCAGAAAAGTATTTAAAAACATTAGGGTACTCAGACACTAACTTTACTAATAGAACTTTGGCAGTCGTGAATAAAGCCACGTTTGAAAAATCGACAATAATAGGTTTTAAAAAATTCAACAAGGTTTTCGCCGTTTTTAAACAAAATGCACACGTAACTTCCCGACTTCTAAAATACAATTGCTAAATTCATTTCTTGAGTACCCCTAATAATCCTTCATTAACAAAAAAATTAATGATTTTAATTGTTAGCATTGCGAGTATGGTGTTTTAGATTGTCTTAAAAAATCCTGGCATCTACTGTACCATAATACATGTACATAACATCTTTTTAATGCTCATCAAAAATGCAATGATTTTTCAAGAATATAAAAATATACAATACAATTCAAGAATACATAAGAAGGATATTTCAGGATATTTGCAAAAACAGAAAATGATTGAAAAGCCAATTTGCGCGCAAGCAAAATTTACGATTTCGCCACGACTCCCCCCCAAAGGATAGAATTTTCAGTCATATTCGAAACATAAAAAACTCAGAATTTTACCAAGCCAGCATCTTGAAATGCAAGAATTTGAAGAAAAAAAAAATCTTGAAAAAATAAAGGCATTACCTCGTGCCCTGAAGCTAGTGATAAATGAAAGGCACTCAAATTTCGAATCAACGTAATATATAGGTTGACAGCAAAATGGATGATTCAAGCCAGATCGATGCTTGAAGAGAAACAGCCCAGCACGTGGCTCAGTGAAATAACACTAACGATATCGATCGACATTTCAGAATTTCGTCAAAATACTAAGTTGACATCGAGTAAAAGCTTTGACATTTTAAAAAAAATTTCGATCCAACCGCGATTCTACGACTATCCCATTATAAAAACTGGCACCAAACAAGATCATCCATTCTTGGTCATATCGCAATTTCGCAAAACAGCAATTCCTGTAATTTCCATGTTTTGACGGTTGTCATGCAAACGGTCAATTTTTATCAAAACCGATTTCCATCATATGCGTATGATTATTTGCTTCAAAGTAATTACTTGAATAACTGAGAAGCTATGATTTATATGATTACGCAAGTAGCACGAGAAGTAGCCTAGCTACTACAAATGCCAAGCCCACAAATGTTCAAAATCGTGTCATTATCCTCCATCATGAGTATTTTCTAACCAGTGACTCCAGCAAAACACGCAAACCAACCAACCGACCGAGCACATTTTGCATTCATTTTAACCTACATAGTGCTGCCATCTATAGTTTCCAAAATAACTTCATAGATCATAGAAAGTAACCTATTCAAAAATTTCATTTCCAGAAATTGCATTCACAAATATATTGCTCAACGACCAACAACATACTGACTGTTGTTGTTCTATACTTTCTTTTACAGTCCGCATTATTCTTGATAATGGAAGACAGGAAGTCATCCCACAGTAGTCATCCATTTGGGCAAAAGAAATGAAATGCATTAGGTCTTTCTTCTTTTTCGTTGCTATTGGAACGTGAACCATGTTGATTCATGTGTTCACGTGTTTGGACAAGTCAAAACTTGCATTTCAATCTGGAGTAAGCATCTGCAGAGTGATAGGGGACTATAGTTTCCAGAAGCGCATGCTTATTTCTACAGGATAATTTAAGATGTCTTCTATTTTGCTTTCATTTTATCCCCTAAAGTGTTGCCATCTACAGTAGTTTCCACAATAACTTCATAGATCACACAAAGTACTTTATTCAAATAAATTGCATTTGCAGAAATTGCATTCAAAAATATATTGCTCAACGACCGCTTTATTTTTGATAAAGGAAGACCGGATGTCTTCCATTTAGGTAGAACTAATGAAATGCATTAGGTATATCTTCTTTTTCGTTGCTATTGCAACGTGAGCCATGTTGATTAATGTGTTCACGTGTTTGGACAAGTTAAAACTTGCATCTCGGGTGAGAGCTCTAGGAGACATACTTTCCAGAAGAGTATATGCTTATTTCTACAGGATGACGTATGATGCCTTCTATAACATTGTTCAATTGAAGAAACCTAACACTATTGATGCACTGGAACTTCATGAATCGCAAGTAAGAGTTTGTCGATTAACTGATTCATGACACATCCACTAAACAGGAAAGAATGGTATGTGGACCTAAAATGTCTGTTTGGGGTTTACTAAACGCTTGTTGGCCTATTTAGCGCCCAGTTTTGAGCTACTGAAACACTAGCCTTTAATGGGAAAACAGGCGAGTTTTCTAGTGATCTTGTTTAAAATGGAACAATTCTGTGGAAAACATTATTTAGTTCATGCAGTGCAAGTATCAAATGCCAACCTTGGAGTGGCACCAAATTTTCTGGAAATCGGAAACAAGAACTAGTGTTCGTAATGTACACACATGTAGTTCGCCCATCAATTTTTCTACCACATTTTTCCAAAACTGCTTTTGAGTTTAGTATACTGTATAACACGATACACATTTAAAAAACCGAATAATGTCGGCCATCTTTGTGAGTTCCCAAAAACTAATATGGTAAAAAGTTGCCACAAAAGGCGTCAAGTTTTTTTAGAGTGTAGCACGTTTCGAAAAACGTTTGCAAAAACAAGTACGTGATAATTAATCATTAATGGTCATATTGGATGCCAAAATAAAAATCTTTAAAGGTGCTCAGGCATTTCGCACATTGAAAGTTATAAATTTACACGTGCCAAAGCAAAGCATTAAATGTAACTCATTTAAAAATCCTTCCATGATTATTGCCGTCACCGAGCCAATGACTGAGCTTGCCTTTGCACACGTGACATATCAAATGCCAACAATACGACACCTTTTGAACCAACAAAAAGATAAACTCTGCAGGATGGCATTTTTCAGAATGCTGTTTAAGCACATTGCATGGCTGATTGCACAGAATTCCGTTTAGTATAATCTGCAATTAAACCAGGTTAGTCAGCTATTTGATTGTTTTCGCAGTTTCACAGTTTCAAAATCGGATTTAAGCGGTGCTCGGAAAGCATTGTCTAAATGTGCAGTTGATGCGCTGGTTGCGACAGTTAATCCATATTGCAGGTTCAAATGAAATGCAACAATGTCAAATATATTAGGTCAGAGAAGATTTAATTATCATCTACTGCGAATGGGTGAGCCAATTTATGAGGCGGGTAAGAAACAAGGATGCAATTACTGTAAGCTTCCGATAAAACGAATCGTTGTTGTTTAATTTCGTCTGATATCAACAGACGCCATAGGCGTCAAGACATTTTACAAATGACAATAAAACACCCATGACGCAATCAGGTTGCATGGCCAAGTCGATTTTTAATAGTGCCTTTATCTTTGTTTATCCAGAAGCCTGAACTTCTGATGCAAGAAAACCGCACAAAAGATCCCAATATGCACTAGAACTGAGTATTCCTACAGCATGCGATTTAATCCGGCTTAATGCGCTTGCTTTGGTATTCAAATATGCCCAAAAATAGATAGGAAATGCAATTAAAAATGTTCTCCATTGGTTTACTTTTTCCCAAAATTTCGTGAAAAAAAATTGATTTTGAACATTTCAGTTAATATAAAAAACCACTTAAATTCACTTCATTTGTTCTATTTGTTGTTTATCCTTGAAGCGTTAATCCACATTGAAATGAATTGCAATTCAAAATAAATATAGATTGAATCCACGTAACACATTTCATAATTTATTTTGTGCTATTAAAATACATTATCAAGATGTATTCTTGTCAAAGCATTTTAATAATGCAAAATGACTTTTGAAATGCATTTTATTAAAACAATAACAATGTCTTTTGAAATGCATTTTGTTAAAGCATAATGACTTTTGAAATGCATTTTAATAAACCAAAATGTCTTTTTAAATGCATTTTAATAAACCAAAATGTCTTTTGAAATGCATTTTAATAAACCAAAATGTCTTTTGAAATTCATTTTAATAAACCAAAATGTCTTTTGAAATGCATTTTAATAAACCAAAATGTCTTTTGAAATGCATTTTAATAAACCAAAATGTCTTTTGAAATGCATTTTAATAAAGAAAAATCGCTTTTGAAATGCATTTTAATAACGCAAAATGTCTTTTGAAATGCATTTTAATAACGCAAAATGTCTTTTGAAATGCATTTTAATAAGCCAAAATGTCTTTTGAAATGCATTTTATTAAAGCATATGTATTTTGAAATGCGTTTCATGCGTTCCAATGTACATGTATACACATTTGCAAATGCATTTCAAACCATTTTCAACGCTAGAATTTTTTAAACGATCTACAAATTCCGGTTATAATCTTGCTTCTCGAAAATGTACTTATGGGATAAATTCACCACTCAGTGTTCATCTCCTGCTTAAAATTAAGGTGGCGATCCATATTTCCGTTATCTTTAAAATGATATAAATGATGGTATAGAAAGGTGTCATGCATGTAACGCCCTGCATGTAAGTTGCACATCAACCTAACACAATCCCTGGCCAACGCTGCCAGAGCTCCGCACAAAAGCCACAATCAATAGTATCATGACACTGTCCAAAGGGCATCAGCAACAACAACAACCGCAGTGACGAGGGTATTCATCGGCACAAACACTAGCTTCGCAGAAGTGCGAATTATTTCCTGACAACAAACCTCTTCACTGCGAATCAAAGTGCGAGCATCTCGCCATGTCTTGTGCGACGCAGCCTCCCCCTGATTCATTAATCATCCGTGCCCTACAATCTCAGCAAGGAACTGGGTCAGAACGATGCGAAATTTCATCTCCATCCCCAGCACCCTATAAGCGTCCGTAATCAAATTCTATCGATTAGTTGCAGCGAAACAAAAGCGTTTCGTGCCATTTTCTAGCACCAAAATGGCCGCCATTTCCCCCCTCTTCTTTCCACTTTTTCAGCGCTGACCTTGAATTGCTGGATCGATAACGAGGGTTTATGATGCAATCGGAGGAGCAAAGACAGTCCTCTTCCAAAACCCCTCGACAAAAAACGCGCACTTGCCAAAAGAAATTCTGCTCAGCCATTCGGAAGACGCGCTGCGTGCTTTCCAGAATGGACTCCATGGGAGAGTCCAAGAGCATGTCGGACTAATCCTGAATGAAGAGGCCAAGTCGGTGCCCAAAGGACGTTCACGGAAAGGTGATCTTCAAGAGAATGAAAAGAATAGATGCGATCGAAAATGGGCTGATGGAAAAATTGCGCAATTTCAGAGACTCGGGCAGGAAACTGAATGTACTTTATGCAGGAGCTACATCACGTGATCTTAATTTTCATCGAATCAACAACTAAAAGAACACCTGGTTAATTATCGCCAATGGTATGAATGAAATGTCACGTGATATACACTGTATGCATACCCACATCGAAATAAAAATACCTTGTGATACATTAAATTTACATTTCGTTATACTGTATGTTTTGTAAAAAATATTTTAATGATAATATCTTTTATATGGTATTGAAAATATATTTTGAAATAACTTGGATTCTTCCAATCTATACATATTTTGAATATATAACTTTTAAAATGTATTTTAAAGCTAAAAATACATTTCTGTTTTATAAAAATGTACTTGTATTTTAAAAAACATTATTACAATAATACATTTCTAAAAATCTGCAAAGAAACAAGAAATAACTTATTTTCAGCCTTTTTAATTTGTATATGAACTTTACGCAAAATTTAAGTTGTTTTTTTCAGCTTGTCTCAAAATGTTCAAAAATGTTCTCTATAAGAAGTGGATAGATATTACATTCGGATAATTTTCCTAACAGATCCACGCCCTATTTATTAAAATAAAATGGAATCCGGAACGAGATGGCGTTCCATAGCTCGTTCATACAGGTTCAATAATTTCTATGTGAACTTTTTTTTTAATAAATGAAGGGGATATATTGTATGTAAGAAATTTGAAATTCTAAAAGCCGTCACAAACGAGGCAATTTATATCCCGAAACTTGTTTCTAGATATATTTTTGCTTGATATTTCCCCGTGTGTTTGGAAAACTTTCCTTCGTAAATGTTTCCAGATATATTTGCAGAATACAAAATGCTCCAAGTTATTTTTGGATAGGAAATGGCTTCATAGGTTTTTACCGGTTTTTTTTATGTTAGATAGCCAATCAGGAAAGACAGACGTAATGGGATGGAATAAAACACTGCTGTCAAGTTAGTTTACCCACATTTCCCTTTGAAGCAGTGCTGTCATATACTGTAGGGATATTCATGTATTCTGAAAGTATCGCTCCGACTGTGCAGCAACAGGAAATTGTTTCAGTTGAAATAACTTCCCTGTAATTCCTCGCAATTTATTTCCGGATATAACTTTCCTCGTGTGTGACGGCCTTAAGAATTCTTTATTTCACCGGACATATATCTCCAATTTTTGACATTACATGTAGGTTCACGATCTTCCAAAAATTTACCATTGTTACGTACAGTAAAACCTGGTTACTGTGCACAGGTGGTCTTCTTTTTTACAAAGTATGCCTGAATTAAATTAAAATAATGAACATGTACACTGTACATATACATGTAGACTGTAATACACGCAGTAAAAAACCACAAAACCAAAAAGTACAGAATCATCATGCCCAAGGGTTAAAGCAAGATGTAACGTGACATCTATTATCTAGCTGGTAACTTTTTAAGGTACATTGGCAATGTAAAAATTGCCAAAAAAGACAACACACACTGGTAACTTACATAATACGATTGGTCATTGGTCACTATACAGAGAATTTTTATGAGGGAAATGTTGGCTACACTAGAAAAAACAATACACTAAAAAGAGGTCAACATAAATAGGTGGTCACTTTTCCCGGTTTTCCTGTACTTATGATTACATATTTTGGTGGAAAAAATATTCAAATCAAAATGTCCACACTTTATCATTGCAGCTGTACTGTACAAGCAAGGTCGATACCCTCAATAATATTGCTAACAATAGATATACAGCATGACAAATGCATTATCCACACGTAGTTTCCTATACGTAATTTTTTTAAAGACTGGTGGATGTAGGACAGTTGCCATTTTTGGTAATGATGTACTCAGACGCCTACATTACACAACTTGCATTCGGACTCGCTTTCAAATTCCCTTGATCCTTCTTTTTCCATGGCGAAAGAGCACTGCAGGAAGTTGCGTGCAACATATACCGCTCACCAGAAGCTCCCAAAACAAAAGTTAAGAAGCAGAAAAAGCGCAACAAATACAGTCGTCCTTCACCTTAATTTCGCACATTTTTAGGCAGGCTGCATTTGGATTTGGGACAATTTGGATTCGAAGGCGATTCCATTGGTTGGTGTCAAGATCATGGAAGTTTGGCAGCCTAGCTAGAGTAAACATACCCAAGCGTTTATTTTGGCCAACAAAAATATGAGATCAAAAAAACAGGACCCAAGGGGCAGTATTATCCCAGTTTATCGGTTTAAATATAGCCATATGTTTCAAGGCCGAGCACTTCGTGTTTTCACATGGATTTAAAACAAGAGTCGTAATTAGGTGACACATTTTCGGTATACTCGTATATACATGTTGCGGCTTAATTTGCGGCATTATTTTACGTAATTAAAACCGTGTTCATGTTTCAAAACAAGAGTTGGGAAAGCAACTAGTCGTTTTCATGACCGTATTTTAAGTATCCAAAGTCATTAAAACGTGAAAAACAAACTGTCTTCGTTACACTGTATAACATTTCTCGGAGACAACCAGCCCTGAAACTAGAAGCCAAATTTCCTTCACGAAGATATTAAAAGCAATTTAAAGCTATCTCATTTACGAAATCAAGACAAAGTAGTAGATATGTTACTGAGAAATGCGAGGCCACATTCTGAGAAGCTGCACTGATCGAGTCTAATGTTGAACAGTTTCATCAAAACAGTTCCTTGAACCACCGTTACAATTAAGCCGTTGCATCAGCAGCTCCTTTCTGGTTCGAAATTATTTTCTCCAAGAGACAGCATAAATTGAGTAACATGTTGAATCAAGATGGCTATAGCACCAATGGTTTTCCAATTCGAATCAGCATCCAGCAGCCATTATTGTTGTGGTGAAACATCAACAAATCAAGAAAGCAAGATTTCCTTCAGGGTTCCCCCAGAAAATTCCTTTTTAACTTTCCTGAGTTTTCCAGGTTTCAAACAAATTTCCCTGACCAATGACAAGGTGAAAAATTGACACAGAAACATTTTTTTGCATGAACATTTTTAAAATGAAAAAGTTTTATATTCGCAAAATGCTAAAAATTTGTCCTCGGAAATAGTGGGAAATTTGTACTCGGAAAACGAGGAAAATTTGGCAAATTTGTACTCGGAAAACGTAGAAAATTTTGCAAATTAATACTCAGAAAACGTGGAAAATTGTGTAAATTTGTTCATGGAAAACATGGAAAACTTTGCAAATCTTACTCCAAATATGTGGATTTTTTTTTCCAAATTTCTACTCGGAAAATGGGTCCTGAGCTAACTTTGTAGAAGTATTAATTTTGGATCGCCATGACTGCGTTGAATTTCCCTGACTTTTTTCAAAATAAACCATTCTTCTCTAACTTTTCTCTTTTTGAGGTCATTTTCAAGTTCCCTGACTTTTCCAGGTTTTCAAGATCTAGGGGAACTATGTCCTTATACAACAGTCAAGCATACTCTCTAGTCAAGCAGCACCACAACTGCCACGCGTTGCAACGCAGATTGTGGCCTAAATCAATTAAGAAATTTTCCAGCAGGAAGTGCTGTATAGAAGACAAAATCAAATTTGACACAATATTTTGAGTTCAGCGACAGAATGAATGTCACCATGAGTGCCGTACGTGTCACTTGTCGAATTCGCTTCGACTTGTCAACACTTCGCCACTGACTGTAGATGGTTGCATCAAGTGATCTTCTCATAGAATCAACAACTAAAAGAACGTGCCTAGGAACTGCATGCCTCCGAGTAATTTTTCCCAATGGAATGAATGAAATATGTCACGTGACATAGGCACGCTGACGAAATCCGCCTAAGATCCATTGTAAGTTTGCAAAGACCTTGCAACGTCTTACACTTCGAAGTGTAAGACGTTGCAAGGTCTTTGCCATAACAAGCCACACGATGGCACTGCAGTCTGAAGCGCCTCAAAATCCCAATTTTTTTTGG
>JAQGBX010007799.1:0-11086 GCA_034698745.1 Megaphyllum sjaelandicum
ATCGGCACTATTGCAGGCAGCAGGCGCAAGAAGACTTTACAGACTTATACCTCACCTTGTAGCTACACCCGGTGTACGCTTTTTGGGTGAGTCGAATCCGCCATTAATCCCTTGAAAAAATTCTTTGTCTTACTGCAACAATTTCTGCACCTTGAACTTTTTGGTGGGCGGCGAACCATGGTGCTTCCATTTCATTGACTCTTTCTTACTCGCAGGATCATAGTTATGGAGCCATGGTTCTTCACACGTCACTAATCGAAAATAAAAATCAGCTTTGTTTCATTTCTGGAGTGAGCATTAAGAACTCCCAATGTGCACACACCTTGGACATCCCCAAACGTTCGTGCAATATTATTTCAATGAAGCCAGTAGTCTCAGAGGGGGCCTCAACCGGACGTCCTGAACAGGGATCATCTTCCAGTGACGTTCTCCACCGTTTAAATTCCACTGCCCAATTTTTAACTGTGACATATGACGGTGCATAGTCCCCATACACATTGACCATGCGTTCATGATTTTTGGTTAGGGAAATTATTTCATTAACCATAGAGTCAATCTACAAGACAAATGACTAAGGATACTTGATGCGCTGGTTATAAGCTACCAAAAGATGATGCAATTAACGTGCACAACACATTTCATTATCCCACAATTATAGCATCTTAGTTAGGCTTAGAACTTTTTGAACACCCCTCGTATATAATTGAATATATTTGAAAATGTTTCCTCTTCCCTATTCGATGAGGGACAAATTCTATTTTGCAATTTTTTAAGTATGCCATCTTAGCAATTGAAAACTAAATTTGTGAATATGTTAACAATAAGACAAAGGACAAGTGATTATCTTTCGAATTGCAGTTATATAGCACTGCAGCTATATAACGGAGCGCATTTTTATATCTATAGTTCAATTGAGTTAGTTAATGTTTTTGCGAGATTTTCAAAAACAATACCATGTTTTCTCATGATTTTCTTCCGTTTCGATTTGTTTTGTAATTTTTCATTACGAAAACCTTCAATGGAACTATACTTCCACAAACATGTTAAGGATTTCATATATTTATTTGTCGAATAAGTACGAGTATTTGGACAATGCCAGGGATGACCTCACACAATGTTGATTCTTGTACAGCGAAGCCTCGTTAAGACGAATCTCAAGGAACGTCAAAATCTGTTCGTTTAAAGTTTAAACCGTAGTTCGTATTATCAGAAGTCACACAAAACATGTCGTCCTCCACAAGATCGAATTAAAGTTTCATCAAAGTTGGAACGAAATCCTACCCCATGTACAGTATATGAACGGGAAGGTGATGCAACCTTTATCGGGGAATCCCCCGTTATAACTTACCCTTCTTATTGTCTAAAGTTCTTTTTAAAGTAACACTAGCGGAAAAACCCAGCGTTTCTCGGGGAGAAATTGTTTTAAACTTTTATGGCCTTGGGATTCCTCATAGGGGCAATGTTCGAAGTGCGGTTTTGCGTCATCAGGGGCCATTCGAAATGGGCGTCTTCAAAATGCACGTACCCCCTATTCGCTATACATGAGAACGTCCTTTTCGAATGGCCCCACACGAAAGCAATGCCACAAACCCAGCCAGCCACACACACCAAGATGGATGCGTTTACCTTTTTATATACCACGAATTCTCGGGAACTCGAATATTCATTCGCTTTAGCTGAAAATGTATAATAATATTCGTTCATGCCCTAGGACAGGGAGTGGAAATGAGTTCGTACTATCAGAAATTCGTATTAAGCGGGTATTTTATTAATGAATATCCACTGTATTCACTGATTAATTCACGTACGCAACTGTATATTTTCAGAAAAGGTGAGCATCAATGGTTGGTAGCGCCACATCGGTTGCAGTTGCTACTGTTCCTGTAGCGCCTAATCCTAACCTGGCATAACGACTCGCAGATCCAGTTATGAAATTGAGGTCTCTGTTGGCTCGCAGCTATAAGCCGTGCCGCGATCAATAGGAAGAAGAAGGTTAAAAACATGGAGGCCAAGAACCAGCCTCCGTTGCGTCACGGAAGCAACTGGTCTACTGATGCAAAACCGGAGGTGCGCCATCTTGCTTCCTCATTGGAGCTTAAGCCGGTAGACGCGAAGCACGCACATCTGCGTGCGGGAGGCAAGCGCGTGCATTTCAGGATTGAATACGGCGAGGATGCACACAGAAATCCACCCTCAGCAGCCACCAACAAGAAGTCCATGTCCACTCTGGGAGCATCGCCATTGACGCCACGAGCTTCCACGGTTAAGCCGTCGTCGAACATGCATACCATTTTGGAGTTTAGGGCCGACAGGTCCATCGCGAAAACGATGGACAAAAGTAATAACAACAATAACGACGACCATGTCTCGCTGGTCAACGGCTCCAGCAAGTCTCCCAAGAATGGTCAGTCGATGACCAGTGTCCACAACGGGGTGGGAAGATCCGCTACCATCCACGGAACCGCCAATGGAAATCATCCCCATCAAGACATCGCCTCGAAGAAAAGTTTCTTGAACGGTTCGCTGGATGGCACGACTGTAGGGCAGAAAAAAGCCGTGGCATCGCCTTGTTCCAAGGATTTTCGTCTCGATCAAGTGGCCACCAACAATCGACGAAATTCATGGAAAGAAAGCCGATTTGAGGCCAACATCGTGCTGGCGCAGTGCATAGAAAAGACTCATCTTGGTCCGCAGAACCAGAAAGTGGCGGAATCGAGCCGAAGTCAGTCGAAGAGCAGCGGCGGTCAGCAACAGGTGGCGTCTCCAGAGGCGGAGGTGACTCGGACCAACGGAAACGTTTACTCGGGTAACAAGAACCCATTTTTCGGCGGTCACATGAACGGTCAGCACGGTGGCTCGCAGAACCAGAAAACAGATTCGAGCAGAAACCATTCCAAGAGCGTGGATGGTAAGCAAACGAGCGTGTCTTCCGAACCGGAAGTAACTCGAAACACTTACCCGAGCAACAAGAATCCGGTGTCCGGCGGCCACATGAACTGTCAGCACGATGTCACGGCTGTCAGCTTGGCCGAACTGTGTCGCTACGGCACGGTGGACAGCGTGCTGAAGCAGAATCATAACGGCACGAACAAAGGTCGACAGTGGTCGCTCAGCTCGGATATTTGCGGCCAATCGGACAGTGAGGATGAGGACGTCGGCTTCTTCCTGCGAGAGAACGGGTCAGTCGACGATGAGATGGACGATGGCACCAGCTCGCTCGCTTCGTTCGCGGGACGCCGAAACTATTTGATGCCCGAGAAAGTCATCTGCGGAGTGACCGGAACTGTCAGGGGCATGAGGAACAGGGTGAGGGCAGGGATCGCCACCTTCGTCCAGCCAGTCAATGGCGCAAAGGTAAATAAAGCCTGGGAATCCGGCAATTTTAATGTCAAATTTTGGGGAGGTGCATGGTGCATTTTCCATTTGTACAATCTTGATACTTTGATTACCATTTGCAAGTTATTGTAACGACTTGGAAGGAGTTTTCATCAATGTGCAATTTTCACATTCCCAACAGAAAATTGTTTTATCGTATTTGTCCACGTAACAATCATAATTATAACAAAATGCAGGTACGTGTATGTGGAATGTGAAACGAAACAACCGACAATAAACTACGCAATTCAAATGAAAATGCACGGTAACAAGACCAGATTTAGGCTTTCCTTTAGACTTCAAAATACGTAAAATGGAATCTTTCATTTGATCACTCGAGGACTTTTCATTTGTGATCAAATATGTACAATGTAGTTTGTTTCTAACAGAAAGTATTGCAAGTACATTTGAATTTTTTAGATAACTATCTTTAAGGACGTTCTTTTCGCTAACATGTTTTAAATATCATCGTATACGATGATAACGATGACGATTTAAAACATTTTACCCAACCCTTAGACAATTAATGTACTTACTAAATACACCCTGAGCTTAAACATAAAAGAGTACTCAGAAAGAAGCTTTATGAATGGCACTTTTGGCATATTGTCCTGCACTCGAGGTTATCGCCGTTTTAAAACGTGCCATTCGTAAAGCTTTGCTCGAGTACACCGGTACAGAACTGTACTGTACAAGTATATTGCATAATATCGTTTGCTCATAATCAAGCGGTATATATAATTAATAATCATTTTGTCTACCTTTAATTGCTTTTAAAATAACAGCTGTACGCACCGAGCATTTTATGTAAAAATTACGCACTCGCGTATACTATGGGTTAAATTGTTCTGATCAAGACCGGTTTTAATCACGGATTACACTAACACACGTTAACATTCGGTGCCACTTTTTTAACGATATTTGAACCGTTCTGTGTCACGCCATGTCGATCGAAAACATTTTTTTTTTTGCTAGTTTGGCTATTTTAGTGCAACAACCCATCAACCTCATTTAATGCATGAATACTGTATAAACTGTAATTTAAAAAGTGGATAATTCAAAACTGGCAACCAGCTCCAGGCGGCATCCTCAACAAATCAAAAACCAATTTTCTGAGAATTTGCGTTATTTGAACGCATAAAAACTAAAATAGAAAATACGCTCGTACTTCTACATTTTTAATTCATGAATGGAATATGTAGGCCTACATGTATTTTGCATAACTTTTAATTTTCGGGAACCACCTAAAATCATCAAATAACGGTGAGCTACTAATTATAATAAGGCCAGGGGTGAAGGAATGTTTCGTAAAATTCTCGGAAGCAATAGAGCCTGCTGTTGCATTAAACGCAAACCACTATAATCATAATCGTATTCTTTGCGGGCAAAAACTGCCTGCAGAATTTTGGTTTGCCCTCATAAATGACGGAGGTAAAACATGCCCACATTTACCCCATGCAATAAGATTAGTGGTTTACCCCCAAGAGGTTTTATGCTATCGCTATTTTTTACCTACTATTTCCTCACCTTTGACCTTAATACGAGTATAGTCACCGCTATAGGCAAATACATGTACAGTATATGGGAAATTATTCGTTATCTTCTATTTTGTTGTTTTGACAAGAGGAGTCTTAGCAATGAGAAAAAAAACTAATAAATTCGATTTCCAGTGTTTACAATATATTTGGAATGCAGTATTAAGATTCAATGCATGGTTACACGTACAATACATTATACATACATTTTTCTACATCACTTTAGGTACTTTACAGAGAAACTTTGAAAGAGGAAATTCTTTTACATACAGTACATTAATTTAAAAACGATCGCATTTGAAAATAGTTTTAGCTATAAAATTAAATGATGTCAATTATGGAATTAATTAAATAACTAGGAATTAAAAAATTTCATATTTTGAAATTTTCAAAACGCTTATTTGAAATAAATTAGAAACTGTATACTGTACATGTAAAAATTGCTTCACTCTAATTCCAATTGATAATGGTTTGCCTGTAGGTGGACCCTTATAACCCCTCGCTGATCTATTAGGGGGAGTGATTTGCATAAGAAGTACTCATACAGAAGCTTTACGAATGGCACTTTTGGCGGTCGTGAATTCACTCGTGGGAAGTTATCGGTTATTTTAAACCGAGTAATGCATTCCCTTACACACGGGAGTTCACGATTGCCAAAAGTGCCACTCGTAAAGCTTCTGCACGAGTACCCCTATAGTTTCTCGCTACCCACGCACGTAGCCTTACATAATACCCAGAACAAAGCTCTTCAAGTTATACCACGTTGTGTCAGTTTTGGACACATACATCGTACACGTAACCCTCACTTTCTCCTCTGGCACAAATTATTCAGGGGCGTCTCGCGTGCAAGATTATAAATTCAAGGTCTGATCATTATTACGATTCATTTCACGATCCGCCAGAAGATCGGATCAATCGAGCTGGAGGAAGGGGATTTAATCGTGCCACTTAGAGCAAATCACCTAATACTAAAGCGCCTAAAAACAAAAACAGCGCAATATACCTGTTTGAGGAGTGGATATATCTCGGGGGGTTTCGAGCAAGGTTAAGGTAACCACGACCGGAGTGACCCGCAATCACGTGCATGTGTGACCTACGAAGGCCGTGCTCCAGTAAAGCCGATCTGCAGGGTAGGATGACCACGGATTTTTGCGTCTGCTCGCTGCCTAAGAAACGAGAATTGTAATAAAAATGCGGAGCTTTATGCAAATGAGAAGATCTTAACTAGACGTAGATCCAGCGGCTCAACGGGAAATTTCGATAAGGCGTGTAAGCGCAACCAACGAACTTCACCTAAAAAAACCACGGTGTTCGTCACTGGTGTTCTGTCGTGGTGGCGATGTCATCAACCGGCCGTTAAAAATAACTATGTCAAAATACCAGGCCATCTAACCGCAGCTTCACGAAAAATGCAGCTAAGGTCAGCACACCTTAGGCGCGTCTGACGAACAACTAGGCTTTTAAAATGTCCCGAGAATTTGAAAAAAAAACCCAATGTACATGTACTCGGAATGGGTTCATTCTGCGTAGAATGACCTAGAAGCATCTCATCATGGAGATGCAATACTACGGCGGAATTTTATTGAAGTTATGTTTCGTTTACGATGTAATTCACACTTTAGAAATTTATCTTAAGCGCAAATAGCTCGATATATCTCAATGATATTAAATTGGCCGACAACATTGAGCTTAAGTCGAGTAGACACGTGGTATAATATATACTTGTAAGTGATAAAATAACACGTGTATAAAAATAATCGATGACAAGATAAATACGATAATGTAATATTGTACAAGCATTCGTCTATTCATTTTATAAATGAGTCAGTTTAACTTCTTCAAAGTATACAGTCGCACCTCGTTAAGTCGAATCTTGTAGGGGATGTAATAATGTGTTCGTTTAAACCGTAGTTCTTATTATAAGAAGTCGAAGAAAACATTACTCCAACAATGGGTGAGAACACACTGAATGCTTACTTTCGACGTGCTTCTTTCAGCAATCTTCTTGCTTGTTTTCATCTTCTTGTTTCCAGCTTTAGAGCGCACAATGAATGCTGATATCAGCGTAATGGTCAGTTTGCTTGGTGGCGCCACTGCATGAGTTAGGGTAAGAAAACATTGAATGCTTATTGCAGGCGCTTACCACTCTGCGTACACTACAAGGTGAGGCATAAGTATTGTTGCGCATGCAATAAGCATTCGGTGTGTTCTTACCCATGTGTAGTTTATATACCACTAATATTACAATTCGATTCCATTTCATCACATTCAGTCCATAAATTATATACATTTTTTACGGTACATAGGAGGCATACAATCTATGGCTACACTTTTGACCAATGGTGATCTCTGTGTCTTAAGCATCTGCTTTCATATTTCCAAAAAAGAATGTTACAAACATCCTTGAAAGCTTATCAGCGCTTATTGTAAGCTCGATCAGCCTGCATGGCTCGGCTAAGCTTTCTTTGTGTGCGCCCGAATTTTAAAAGCATGCCACATTCTTATCCCGCTTGGTGGCGCTAGTGTAGGCTACGCCGAGTGGTAAGTGCCTGCAATAAGCATTCAGTGTGTTTTCACCCTAAAGTTTCATCGAAGTTTGAATGAAATCTTTTCCCACTTACGTATATGGATGGGAAGGTGCTGCCACTTTTATCGGGGAATTCCCCACTATATCGTACCTATTTTTCATATTGTCTAAAGTTAGTTTTAACTTAATATAGCGCGAATGATTAGAAACTCGAAGATTCTTCATTTAGCCAAAAATTTGTAATAACCAAATTCGCGTTTAACAATTAACAATATTTTTCTTTCATACCCTAGGACGGGGCGTACTGCAAATGCGTTCGTACCATCAGAAAAAGATATAAAGCTAGTTTTTAAACACCTGCCGAGTGCCTGTACAATGTGTTTAACCACAGATTAATTTAAAAATATTAAACTAATATTTTCAGGTCATTGGTAATTATTCGACGATGAAAAATTTCTTAGTCATTTCAATAATGCGAACCTGACGCATTTTAAATTCACGGTTTTTAAGTATATCAGGTCGATGTATATCAACATCGACCTTCGTCAGTTTCTCAAATGTAACGAATTAGGTGTTTCCATTTTCTTGCATAAATCTATCAGATTGCGCAATCCCGTCGAGAAATGCATATTGATACCGGCCATGATCAAGGTGTGGTCGCAATTAAAGGGGGTCCAGAAAGTGTAATTAGTAAAAGTGCGAAAACTGGTCTAACAACGATGCTCGCATTATCAATTCAAAATGTAACACCAGACACGCTAGTTTTCTGGGCATTTATCTCGAGTAAAATATAAAATTGCCGTCGGTGAGATGATTTAAATATTTTCAAGAGAAGTCAGTAACCGATAAGAAGTGACAGGGGCCGAATTACGCGAGTTTGTGTTTTCTTGGTTTTTTTTTTTTTGTCATTTCTTTTTTTAAAAATTAAATCCGTTGAATAGTTTAGATAAAGCAGCCTAGGTCGTTGAACTTTCTTTCATTTACTATTAATTTTATCCGATTAATAAAAATGAGTTAGTCATTGCATTTCAGTGATGTTGGCAACAACAAAATTCATTCTAAATGCAAATAAAAGGAGATTAATCAACATGCATACCTGGAGGAATAAGCCAGATTAAGTTCGAGTATATTACACTTAATGTACATGTAAGTAAGACCATTAAGTGGGACTACCAGTGACCCGCAGATTCAGGCTATAATTACGCGGGCTATGATTGCTATCAATTTCCATACATGTACCTTTTCAAAGTCTTAATGGCCCCTGAGGGTGTGCTAACGTACGTAATATGTCCTCGTTCTTAATTCAATTGTCCGTTATTTTTTTAAACTTTAAAAAATCTAGAGTTTTTATTATAAAAAAATAGTTATTCAGTAGCTTCCAACTAGGAAAAATGATTCCGACGGGATAAAACTATTCATTTTTTGATGGCAGACTGATGATGTACAGTAAAACCTGGAAAAGTGACCACCTGTTTATGTTGACCACTTTTTAATGTGTTATTTTTTCTAGTGTACATTTCCTTCATAAAAATTCTCTGTATAGTGATGGGTGACCACCTGTCTATTGTGTACATGACCAGTGTGTTGTCTTTTTGGCAATTTTTACATTGCCAATGTACCTTATAAAATGTGACCAGATAACAGCTAGATGAGTCACGTTACATCTTGCTTTAAGCCTTGGACATGATGATTCTGTACTTTCTTGGTTTTGTGGTTTTTTAAAACGTGTATTACAGTCTACATGTATAAGTGCAGTGAACATGTTCATTATTTTAATTCAGGCATTCTTTATATAGTGACGACCTATGTACAGTGACCAACATAGCATTTTTTTTGTTAGTCACTCTTAACAGTTTTTACTGTATCTGAATTCGAAATTAGTTTTAAACAAAGAACTTAATGTTATTCGTTCATGCACAGGGATGAGGACTGGATAGGAGTTAGTTCTACCAGATATTCGTATAAAGCGAGTTCTTCTTAATGAGGTTCCGCTGTAAAATGCTGCGCAAGGAATTCGATAGGACCCAATAAATAACATTATACTAGACCTACATGTAAAAAAACGATGCAGAAATAATGAAGACAATTTGCAGTCGTGATTTTAATGTTATAAAGTCGATCATCGACTTGTTAATAAAGACATTAGATTCATAATTAATTATGCTAAGCGTTCAGCTATTTATTATCGCAGTAAAAAGTCAGCCATCGTTTGAAACCAATTAGACCAATCGGACTAACTGACTGGAAAGTTTGCAAGCAAGAAAAGTAAACATTTTGTATCTTTACTAAATAGATAACGTACGTGTGCACGCATTATACAAATGGTGGTTTTGCTTGATCTGGTGAATAACCTAGACCGTAGATTTTTCAAAGCGTTCATTGACCATGACTATTTGAATAAAAACATTCCATTCGCATCTCAGTACAATGTAAAAGTTTACATATGTTTAACATTACCGTAAAACTACAGTATATAGTAATTTTTGAATATATAGTGGGCGCCATTACCCATTTAAAATTCAAAATATACGGTCATTGATTGCTTATAGTTTGCTTTCGGTTAACCCGTTAATAAATCCGGTTTCTTGGTCTATTCTATGCTCTTTCAAACGTAAACATGCAGATTAAGTGCTGAAAATCTCAAATAACGTAATTATAAAGCTCTTGTGGAAAAGCAATATTGAAAACAAATTTTTCCTTTTATTAGATATTTTTCCTGAAGGAAACTAATATCGCTGTCAAATTTTAAAATTCAGAATTCCATACAGGTACAGTATGGACTGTAAGTTCTTCTTGACCGCACATACAATGGCAATTAAACTCCACATTTTTTAACTTGTATCCTTAACCTATCACAAACCAAACAGACTAATTGACCCAATTGTAGTATGTTCTAGCCATTACTAACAGCGTCTACTGAACTTGTTTCGTGCAAATCCTTAATTTTTTTTTACCACAAAAAAATGAATTTTGTGCGCTACCAAAACACTTCAGTCAGTGAATAATATTAACATTTTTGTTCATAACCGGGCATTTTCAATAGGCATATACCAAAACTTTCCTAAAATCCCCTTCCAGCTGTGGTCTTTTTCTTAGAAAAAAAAAACAAAAAACCTCTCCATGCATAATGACTTCATAGACATTGACTTTGAATTGCTTTAAAATCCTGCACATGATTTAATTTTTGCATCTTCTGTACGTATCTGCACGCGCTGAATTCTGCAGACGACGTACCACACAATACGGGAAATACAAATTTAAAGTAAATTCTGTCCATTACCTTTATTTCTTCCCTGATGAATAGTTCCTATGCCAACAGTATTATAATTTGTGTTTATTGCATTTATTCTTCAAAACGTAGTTTCAATTTGATGCATGCACAGTCGAACTTCTTTAAGAGGGATCTCAACGGACGGCGACATCTGTTCGTTTAAATGGTAAAAAAAATTAGTAAATTAAACCGAAGTTCATATTATCAGGATTCAGACGAAAAATGACTCCAACAACAATTAGAACTAAAGTTTCATAGCAACTTAGCAAGCAGTTTGGATGAAATCCTATATACAGGATTCGACGAAAAATGACTCCAACAACAATTAGAACTAAAGTTTCATAGCAACTTAGCAAGCAGTTTGGATGAAATCCTATA
>JAQGBX010007800.1:0-11084 GCA_034698745.1 Megaphyllum sjaelandicum
GTGAAAAATGTTTACCTTAGTTCACTCTAACACCAGTTTGAGTTTGTACCATGAGTTCAAAAACACCCTGTATAGGTGAAAGTATAATGGCGACACTTGAAGTGTACAGACCATGTAATGTACATGATATTGTGTAATTATTTATTAGCTAGAACAAGTAAGTCTTTGAAAACTAACGAAAACTAACGAAAAGTCACGTTTTTCGTCTTGTACAGAATACCTCAAATCTGCTCTTCAATTTGTATAACTTAATCTCAAACTTCATAAGAGTGAATAATCAATATTTATCCTAATAATCTGAAAATACTGTAAATTTGTCTCTGCATTTCTTCTTTAAAATGCTGTATTTAAATGAGAACCATCTAAAACATTCTCAGTCAGTGACTCATCGCACCATAATTGCTCTAAAACTAAAAAAGCCGCGGAACACATAGGTCAATTTGAAATTTAGATAGAAATTAAAAACCAAATCCTATTGTTTTCGTTTGTATTTCTTAACTCAATTTTTAAAAAATGCCAGATTTAAAATATTTTAGTTTACTTTCAGGACTTTGGATTTAATTTTTGTTCTTATGATCATATGATGAATGTGCACGTATCATGCTCAAATAGCAATTAAAAACAAATTTTATTCATTTTCAAATATGGTATAGAGACTGTCAAGCAAAAACATCGATGCTTATATAGATAGTTGTATTTAAGGAATTACTTCCTAATGTTAGCTCAAATCTTACAAAAATTTACATAGAATGTTTGAATAGTCCTTTATTCATCTGCTAAACGTTGCAGCTGGTGGCAAACATATGTTATCTGATAACTGTATTTGTTGAACTTGCGATACTCAACTTATTCAATCTAGTCGCTATAACAAAACCATCGATAATTTAAAAGATGCCTTTTATTTCACTATTTTTTTTAACAAAATAACCTTAAAAGACAAAAATACAAGCGTAAGGATAGTCTATACAATAGAAAGTATGGCTGGATACATATCCTAATATTTTAATTAACTGGGAGTTTTAAGATTAGCAGGATGATTGTGGAAGATGATTTTTGGATTTGTGGAAATGTTTATATTTTATTTTCTGTGCATTATAGTATTTTTCAACCGTTTGACTGCGTCTCGTAGAATTTAAAATAGTGTCCCTTTTTCGCTAGAAGATCATCGTGAGTTCCAATTTCCACCACTTTCCCTTGGTCAATGACTGCTATTCTGTGGGCGTCCTTGATCGTCGATAAGCGATGAGCCACTGTGATGCACGTGCGACCTTTCTGGGCCTCTTCCAGAGCTTCTTGTACAACCTATGTGTGGATACAAGTTTTGTCACACCCGGAGTACCAATTTGAAGGGGAATTTGCAAATGTTAATTTTTTTTATGTTATATTGCTAATCGAAACCTTTTCACTTTCAGAGTCCAGTGCCGACGTGGCTTCATCCAGAAGCAAGATCTTGGGATTGCGGACAAGTGCTCTTGCGATGGCTATCCTTTGCTTTTGCCCTCCACTAAGCTGGGAGCCTTTATCGCCAACGGATGTTGCATATCCCTGAAAGAAATCGACAAGTGACAACAGGTAAGGCTTGCAGTATCTTTTTCACATTTGTTTCTTACAAATTTCTTCTTTGAATTTGAATGTTACAACATCTAAGTTGGAAATACTGAATTATTGTAGCATAAATGAGACTGCGTGGGTTGCTATAGTGTAATTTTCAGAGCTTGTAACACTTTTGCAATAGAGTATTGTTCTGCGAGTAAGTTCATGGATCAATTCCAAAGTTCAAAACAACTTACCGATATAACTGTTGATTCGTTGGCCAAGTTCCACGTGAAATAATTTTTATAATTGAAAATAATGATTCTGAAAACGCTGTTAACATATTCTTACAAGTGGCTGACTATTATGATCAAATGACTATAAGTACATTTTTTTTTCATTTTAAGTTTGTAATTATGTCGTCGATTGGATCAAGCAAATCCTTCCCTGGATCCAATCGACGGCATAATTACATTTTGGACATTTCGGACCAACAAATCCACATCATTTGAACGAATATTGCTCTTTACGAATAGGTTTTGACCTCAGTATGGCTCAGTTACATGCTAGCTTTCAAATGGTACAATTGTACAAAAATACGACATTATGTCTTACTAGGTGAACTCAAGAATGTAGTTCCCCTATTATATGCAGCTGTAGAACAGTTGGTAAACAAATTGTACAGCATTTAACCCATTGACAAATCCGTAAGTGATTCCGAAATCTGTAAATGTACTATTTTATACCAGTTTTTTAAAAGTTTATGCACGAAGTAACTTACTTGCGGTAAGGCAGTAATGAAATTATGAATGTTGGCACTGGTGGCTGCTTTAATAATTTCCTCCATTGGAACTTCGCGGGAGTTGTCACCATAGGCGATGTTTTCTGCAATGCTGCAGTCAAAAAGAATGGGCTCTTGGGACACGATGCCAATACGGGAACGCATCCATCCAATGTTAAGATTCCCAATGTCAGTGCCGTCCATCATCTGTAAAATGCAAGGGTATCGTTAAGGATGTCATTGTAACTAACATTGACTAAATCTCATGAGTTTCTCAGTGCCGTGCATACCACCGAACCACTTCGAGGATCGTAAAAACGTTCCAAAAGCTGAATGCAAGTGCTCTTTCCGCAGCCGCTGCCCCCAACGAGGGCCAATACCTGCCCAGGGCTCACTTTCAGGCTTAGGTCTCGCAGAACCTGGACGTCAGGGCGGGATGGATAGTGGAATTTCACGTGCTTGAATTCCACTTGCCCCACAGTGTTTTCAGGCTGCATGGATAAAAAATTTGGAATAAATTCCGTTAAATTAGAGAAATCTATGTCGACGTTCTTCAATCACTTTATCACAATAATTAGAAATGTGCTCGCTCACCAGTTTGATGCCGATGTCCAAGGACGTGTCAATCAAAGGTTTTCGCTCCAAAAGTTTGAAAATTCTGGCAGCTGACACTACACCCTTGTTGGCGTTGGGCGCGAATGCAAAGGCTTGACCAACCATCATGGTACCAAACAGAAGCAACTCCGATATCCTTTAGAAATTGGAAATTAGTACAAGAACCCAATTAGTGAATCAATTGATCAGCCTTACACACGATATTTTCTTGTGTTTTGTAAATTGTCATTAAAATGTTGATTCACAAACAATAATTTGATCTATGCAATTTCCCACTCAATGAAAAAATACCTCCAATCAGATTTAATATTTTTTTTTCAAAAATTGAAGCAATTAAGGTACATTTTCCATTTTTAGTTAACACACAGTGCATGAGTTTTGGGGTAAAAGCATGGACCACTGACATGGAACACTGTACAATCTGGACTTGACCAACAGAGCAATTCTGGAAATTCACTCACTTGAAAACGGTTGCAACTGACATTTGCTCGTATAGAATTAAATATCCTCCATAGAATACTGTGGCAGCATCTGTTTGGAAGGAGAATATAAGAATGTAAAATGACCCATTAATTATAACATGATGTTGTTAAGGATGTTGTTGGTGCATGAGGACTTAGTTCATGCAAAAATGAAATATAAAGAAAATGGATCCTTACAGGCAAAATAAGGCGTGGATTGGGCAAATCCGAAAACAAAGCCCCGAGCATGAGCATTTCTCAAGGCTTTTCTGAAATGTTCCAAAGAATGATCAGATATCATTACTTCGGATTCTCGGGATATTGTCATGTGGTTCAGCTTACTTGTGAGGTGCTTCCAGATTCTCCATGTACATGTCGTGAAACGTTCTTTCTTTGTGCAGTGATGCCACAGTCCGAATGTTAGAAATGACCTCAATGGCGATCTGGTTCAAAGATGCAAATGGATGAAAAGGAAATGGAAAATCGAGAGAAAAGACTATTGGCAATGATCATGGCGTCACGGGCTTACCTTGTTGGCTTTATCCAGCGATTTCATTTCAATTGCTGATTGCCCCATGATGATTTTGCTTTGGAAATATGAACCTACCAGGACCAAGGGAATGAACAACATACCGATTAGGGATAACTTCCAAGCGAGGATTAGGGCGATGACAGAGGCAACTCCGAGGGTGCAGAAGGACTGCAGAATGGTGCCAATCTTTGATCCAGTAGCCTGCGTTGACAAGTCATCATATCGTGTATAGTGCATAGTTTTTAAACGGAACTGTATTAATATAATCTTTGCTACAGCTGCATTACAGACATACCCCTTGAACATTGGCAGCATCACCTGACAACCTCGTGCAAAGTGCACCAATGCTATTGTCTGGATCGTCAAACCATCCAATTTCCTAGAATAGTGAAAACCAGTTTTGAAGTTGCTGTGCGATAGGGTTTGTCAGTGAAACTATAGCAAATCACAAAATATTTCCTGATTTACCTGTCTCAACATGGCCGCAAACGTTAACCTCCGTAGTCGTCTTGTTAGGAACTCTCCAGCATAGGTGAACATAAAAACCTAGAAGAATAATTGCATTAATTAGAGATATAATTGAATAAAAGTATGGCGATGATGTATGAATGTGGTTCATTTTGAATGTTTTATACATACCTGCAGAAAATTGGCCACTCCGGTGCCCGCACCAATAGCCAAGAACATGCAAGCGTAGAAAATTGTGTCCGCCATTACTTGATCTTTATCGCAGTTAGTTAACACCTACAGAAATATAAAAAGAATGGTTGTTTCAGTGAAATTGTGCTCTGATCCATCCTATTTTTTATGTTTTTTTTTGGCAGCAAGCTTTTACAAAACATTAATTTTGGATCATGTTCTTTGAACTTGAACATGACATTCTGTCCCAATGCATGTCGTGACATTTTACCATTCAGTGGTAAAATGCGTTTAAATATAATTTCTTATTACATAATTAATTTGGTTAACATTAATGCTTAATTTTCAAAATTCTGTCCAAATGTCATCCTAATTAATACAGTACATAGGGTTGGGATGGATGTTTGACCATTAGACATGCTGAACTTTGGTCAATTCTGGAATCTATGAGTATGGGACTACATGTATATCTGTAATATATTGTAACGATATGCTCTGCTTTCTGAATTGATGATACCCGGACATCGTTTCTGGACTTAAAAATAAGAAAGAAAGCCGTCTTCATGAAAAATAAGGTTTTGCACATTGCAGTTAACTTTTAAATTTGAGATTTAGTAGAATATTGAAGAAAATAGATGAAAGGCCTTGACAGTGAAGTAATCAACTTACCCCTAAAATTTCACCAAACACTAGGGCGTAAGCCGGCGCACTAACACCCATTATTAGTGACCCCAGACATCCCACAATTATGTATTTCCATTCTGGACTGTTCAATTTCAGAACTTTCATGAGGGCTGGAGTATTCTGTTTTTCGTCTTCTTCTTCCATCTACTTTCATGGAATATAATTAATTATCGTATCCAACGGTAAACAATTGCCAGTTTTTTTTCGTAAAAGATTTGGAAAATGACTTGGGCGTGTACTTGCCCCTTCATTCCATATTGGGCATTGGCACTTCTTGCAGCGTAGAGACGGCGTCCTGTTTAAGACAACGGATACACGATGAAGAATCTCTTCTACAGATTGATCACTTCTGGTGGACAGGGACCGCTGATATTTTAGCATCGGGTGTTCTTCCAAAATGACGCTATCAGGGTCGATCTCTGTTTGGTAGCAGAATTTCATTTTTGTAAGCTTTATTAGTTGTGATCGTACATTATACTTTCATTTTACTTGTTTATTTCATTCTACTTACCATTAGGAGTATCGCTTTCAGATTCGCTACCCATCTACAAAAAATAGTTGGATGAAGTTAGTCAATTGTAGATTTGTAATGTTACCTCCCAAGTCTAAAATCTTTTGGATTTTTCGTATGCACATTCCACCCAAGAATCGTTTGATTTCTCATCATTGCAATAGATTGAGCATAATGCATTTTGAAAGCGTTTGCAGTATACTGTAGTAAAATATATTTGCAAGAAAAAAAATCAAATATGCTATAAATTAAAGTAAGTCCACGAAACATTGTTTCACAAAATATAGACTGTACTTAGAATTTAAAGTGGATGTGCAATCATTTAAGTTTAACAATTAAGTTATTAGTGTTTCAAATTGTTTTGATGTTCTTGGTGTTTTTTTAAAAGATATCTTAATTATCAGTTTTACCTGAGTCGTTACCAACAGATGGTAAAGGCCTTTTTTCTCCATCAACTCTGAGTGCGTTCCGATTTCTGCGACTCTTCCTTTGGAAATAACGGCAATTTTGTCCGCTGTCCTTACTGTAGACAGTCGGTGTGCAACGATGATAGTCGTTCGACCTTTTCTCGCCTAAAAACCACATCAATGCGAATGTCTTATAATCAAAATACGTGTATTTTGCACGACTCAAAGATTAATACAATCATTCAGATTAGGCCTACCTTGTCCAAAGCCTCTTGAACAACAGATTCACTCTTGGAGTCCAACGCTGAGGTCGCTTCATCCAAAAGCAGAATCCTGGGGTTTTTGATGAGCGCCCTGGCGATGGCCACGCGCTGCTTTTGTCCACCACTCAATTGAGTACCACGATCACCGACGAGAGTCTCGTACCTCTGTTATCAAGGACAAAAATTCGTAATTGCAACAAGGAATTCGGCATGCAGCCAATATTCTCCATACTTTTGGCAGTTTCATGATGAAGTCGTGAGCATTCGCTTCTTTGGCCGCAGTTTCAATGTCATATTGAGTGGCGTTTTCGCGCCCATAGCGGATGTTTTCGGCAATGGTCGTTCCGAACAGTACTGGTTCTTGCCCCACAATACCAATGTGGTCTCTCAGCCATCCTAGGTTTAACTTACGAATGTCACAGTCATCCAGATTGACCTGCAGGGGGAAACAGTAATATTACATGTGAATTGCGTTCTTTAACCTGAGTGTGAAGTGAATTTAGAACTTGTCCAAAGACTTCTAACTTTTCCTTGTATTGGATCGTAGAACCTTTGAAGAAGTTGGACGGTTGTACTCTTGCCGCACCCACTTTCTCCAACAAGGGCCACTGTCTCTCCCTTGTTTATTTTTAAAGAGAGTCCATTGAGGATCTATAATAGAGATTAAATAACGTTATTTGATAATTTGATTAGGGATGAGTTAATGTATGCTTTGTTGTAGTTCTAACGTCTAGCACTGTGCTTCTAGCATATGAAAGAGTTTCCTTGACATGGCTGCTGTGTTTTGTAACTTGGTTCAATTTTTGTCATTTGCAACGTCATCATCCTGGACAGATTTCCAAAGACTGTCAATTCTTTTTCCCCTGATTTATAATTTTAACATTAAAGTTCCGATGTATATTTCATGATTAAATTAATGAAAATATTAGTTGTCCATTGATAATGGCATTAAAAGTTTGAACTTCCCATTTTATCTTATCTAACAATAATTCAAATCTAATTTCATCACTTGATTAATGAATTCAATTGGAATTAATCAAATATACATTGTATCATTGCGCAGTTCATTACCTGGACATCTGGACGACTTGGATAATGAAAGTATACTTTGTCGAACTCGATATTTCCAGTTATGTCATATGGAATTCTGCCTTCGTTAGAGCTGCTGTCAATAGGAGGTTCCTATATATATTTTCAATGGGTTCATTAAATTTAAACCGGCATCGGTTGTTTGTAGAAAACTGGTGACAGAAATGATATCAACTTCTTACTCTGTCGATGAGATCAAATATATTTGATGCGGCAGCTCTGGCTTGAGAAATGGAGTCAACGTAAGGAGCACTTTGGCCTATGTTCATTGCGCCCATCAGTACGCTGAAAAAAACCTGAAAAAATGAAAAATTGTGTGCTTCGTGGCATCCTTTTTTTGAAAAAAAAAATTTGCAGAAATTCATAAGTAATGGAAACTGACAAAACTTACAATAAGCAATGTTGAAGAATCATAAGTGGGATCCGGCTGTCCACGTTCATCCAGAATGAGTTTGACTCCGTACCAAAACGCCAAGCCATAACTGCTATAAATGATGAACCACAGCGTGCCTGCTCCAAGACCAGTCAGAAGTCCACGTTTTATGCCAGCCTTAGTTGCAAAAACTAGTTTTTTATCATATCTATATAAGAAAAAAATCATTACTATCATGATTAGGCATAAATCAATCGCTGGACCGAAATCCCCAGAATTAATACTGTCAACATGATACTGTCAATACTGTCAATATGATCAAGATATTGAAATAAAAATAACATTTTTGTGCATATACAGTACATGCATTTATAATGAAGTCTTGCGTTGCCGATTTGTGATTTGAAGGCCAAATGCAAATGTCAGAATTGAATTTATTTAAAGTGCAGAGTTATATCCAAGAATTTCCATTGTATTTTTAGCATAATATATCGCTAAAACTTCGGTATATACGATTTTCGCTGCCAATAAACGTTAAACATCCTACCTTTCCACCTCTTTGGCCTCTCCTCCAAAGGCAACAACGGTTCGTATGGCTGTGAGCACCTCTTCGGCGATGGTCCCTGACGATGCATAGGCACTTAGCTCGTTTTCTGCCAGACTGGCCTGCAGTTTGCCCATGACACTCATGGCCACGACCAGCACTGGGGTCACGGACAGAGTAACAAGGGTTAGCTCCCAGCCGTGGATGAAAGCGTTGATGACGCTGCACAGGCATATGGAAGTGAAGAAATTGAACATGCCGATCTTCTCTCCAATGCCATCTTGGAATTTTGTAAGATCTCTAAATTGACGGACACAAGGTGTTCATTGAAGGAGAAAGGATTCGTTTTCCCTGTCACGTGCCCCACTTATTGTGAATCCTACTTACTCTGCTGTTCGACTGGCAAATTCTGGTCGAGTAACGTCGTACCAACCAATGTCTTGTCGCAACACGGATTTCAGGAATAAGCTTCTGATCCGAAACACCTGCCTTTCTGCAGCAGCATTCAGGCTGGCCACCATGATGTAGCTGAGCAACATCTGCGCTGTGCCTATTATTGCGAGCCCTGCACCAAAAATGGTGATTTCACGGTAAAAGCCATCTTCATCGAATTGTTCGAATCTAAAAAAAAGTTATGCCATTTATTCTGAGAACTAGTCTGTTTTACACATTCTTAATTGCTCCAGAATTGTTTTTGAACTGATTTATTTTTTTTACGCTCTAAACATATACAGATATTTTCGGTTTATCAAATGCATCCTGCGGTTGAGCTACTTTAAAATTCTAAATATGGAAAATTTACACGGCTCAGATTTTAAAAACTGCTTACTTGAAAAAAATATTCATTTATTGAATAAAAAGATCCATTTTCTATTGGAATTGGTTTTGTCTAAAATTGTCTAGAATTTAATATGTTCAATATTTGTTTCTATCGAATACCAAATAAAATATGTACAACTGGAAATTAGAAATATTACATTTTATTGTTCCCCACACGTTAATTTTAAATAAATTGAAAAGTCCATTTTGATCCCAATAAGCGCCATCTATTGCACATTACATTTATATCGAACAGGAAATTGAATTTTAATGAAGTGTTAAAGTGCGAAATTCACAATTCCTAGTTATCTCTCTTAGTTATCTATATTATTTAAAATGAGTTTAAATTAAATGGTATTTTATTAAAATTATCTCCGAAAGATATAGAAAATGGATGACTAGAGCACTCGCTTAAAAAAGGTTCTTAACAAGGTTCGTTATTCCTAGATTTTATCAGTAAATTTGGAATAAAATTTAAAAGTTGCATTAAATTAATTTCAGCCTAATTTTCTATTAAGTACACCATGGACTGGGATGTTTTCTTTTTACAAAAAAAACATTTCCAGATACATGTTTTCTCCTTAAATTAGTCACAGAAAGAAATATAAGGAAGATTTGGATTGGGATTTTTGTTAATGAACCTCACTTACAGATTTTCTGTTTGATACACCGTTCCATTTTTCACGGGAGTATAAGATTTATTCTTATAAATAATTTGTAAACTGGATTCTTCAGGTGGTAGGCACTGGTCTACTTTGTTCTGTCCGGAAAAATTGACCATGGCGTTTGTTACTCTTCCGAACAAAATGATCATAATCGGCATGCATAATCCTGCCACCCAGGATGCCAATACTCCGAGAACCACCAAGAACTTTTCCACCCCTTGGGCAAATCGAAACTAAAATGTCAAATAAGACAAATTCTCAGAGTCTGATCTCATATAAGCAACGACAAAATTGGAACATGATTAACTTACCAGTTGGATAAGACTGACTGGAGTGGTGGCGGGTTCAGCTTCCTTCTCAGTTTCACTTCTGTAATTTAAAAGAAAGTGGTTTCTTTCATTAAGATCATTAAAGGCACCTAAACTGAAATTTATTCGAAGATTTAAGCAGATTTTAGTAGTGGGAATGGTTTGAATCTCATGCCATAACCGAGGCCATATCGTCCTAATTTTTAAGTGTGCGTCCTGGCTGGTGGTCACGTATTCACCATAAGTTATTTTAAAAAATATTTTTAGGTATAAAATTAAATGTTTTTGATAATTTTATTCTATGCACAAGAAAGATAATTGACAAATAACTGCATGGAAATTGAAAAGTTCTAATTCTTAAATTTAAAAAAATAATTAAAGCTCTATTTTATTTTTTAAAAACGCTCACCTGTGATCAATAAATGGCAGCGTTGGTAAAAATAAAGTTTTAAAAATGTAAAATTTTAAATTTACATTTACTGTATTTCCCTAGTTTATTTATTGAAAAAAATTATCTAAAATTTTTACTTGTTTGCCTAAAACTACTTTTTAAAATCCCTTATTCAACCTAATAGGTTGAATTAAATAGCGAGTGTAACATATCTTCAGTTATTCCTATTTCTACAGTATAAAAATGAAGATTTACCAAGGTTACCAATAGTAAAATTCGGATCAGATTTATCCGATACACCTGTCCATACACATTCCTCAATAGCATAAACTTTAATTGAAAGTTTTGAATTTTGTGACCAAATGTGGATTATTATCCATTGACCGAGCAAGGTGGCTTAGAGGTTAGAATCCTCGTCTTGCATTCGGTAGACTCAGGTTCGATTCCCGGGTCGGCTATCTTCGATTGT